>DF358788.1:3689-19726 GCA_000787875.1 Solanum virginianum | reverse complement strand
ATCGATGTATCCTCAAATTTTCCCCTCAGACTGCGTAATTAAACTTTATTTATAACTTATAAAAACTGATGCATTGTGTCTAGAAGCAAGTACTCATTATATTTTTGTAAAAGCAAAGGTGGCATGGTATTCATGTTTTTGGCTCTAAATTTTTCAAAAGGATACACAATTTTTTCTTGGGGTATAAATTCCTCTCTGCTTTTCTGAATGTGTCCTCTTGATGTTCTGCTGAACTATTCAAGCGGCCGCGCGCCATTAATCTGATTGATGTTTACAGATATAAGCTGGAAATTAGAAACAGAATCAGCATTGGAACAGGAAGGAGTAGAATGTTTGAAGCTGAAGCCATTCCTTCAAACTTCCTAGTTTTACTCTCTTCAATAGGCCGAGCCACCGGAGTTGTTGATGCTTCTTCATTTGGCCTCTTTACCCTGTTTCAAAATTCAATTTATGTGATGTAGCTTGTCTGAGCATGAAATTTAAGAGTTGATAGAAAAACTTTTAAAACCTGTGGTCTAAAATAAACGTTAGATATTTGTGTGAAGTAGATTTACCCATTCATGGGACAAAAGATGATTGCATAGTCATTAGCCTTGCATGTAAAAGTGCTGGTGCCATCATCAAATGCATAGCTATAAGCCCTTGGACAAGCATTCTTAAAGATAGAAGAATAAAAAGATGGTCGACAAGTTGTTGGATTTGCAAATTGTCCTGCACAGCAATACTGGTCTAAACCAAAAGCCTCACATGCACTCTTGCAAGCCACCACATTGCCTTCTCCTCCATATCCTCCCACCACTTGAAGTTCTTTTGGACAACCTGTTCCATTTTGTTAAATATGAACTTGTTATTTCGTCTATATGCTTCTAAAAGTAATTCAATCTTGTGTGTATATGTTTTATACTAATTCAGAGCAACTAATGTGAGAAAATACCCATGTTAAGATTGGAGAGGCAGCCAGTGGCATTGCATCCTCCGTTGACGCCTTGAGGGACTGCAACCATTGGGAGATTGTAGCCATCAACAATGCTAACATCATAGAAATCTTTGTTGTCTCCCACGCCAAGAGTAATCTCGAAGAGGGAGGCAGGTGGCGTGGCACCAAGCCCATTACATTCAAGCTTCCCACCACAATCGCCTGTTTGACACGAGCCAATACCTGATGCATCAAAAGTGCAGCCAGTTCTAGCCCAAATTCTCCCTGACCATCCAGCTACAGTTGGAATTGTGATGCTTTGCCCTGCATCTAATTGAAAGCCAGTCTCGGGAAGTGGCGGGGTTCCCCCCCCAGCCAATGTACCAGGCCATATTGTAAAAGGGCGGTTGTTACTAATAATGAAATTGTAAGCAAAAGAGTAAGAAAAGAATGCACACAAAAGCAATGAAATTGAAATCTTTTTACAGGAAACTATGCTCATGAGCATATTATTCTAGTATTTGGCTATGTACTGTCCTTTTCGAAATAGAATAGGGGAGGTATAGGGTACAGTATAAGAAAATATGAATCATTGTACATATTTGTATGTCCATAAATTCAACAAAAAAAGGAATTTGAACATATTGGATGCAAAATCCAAAGTGTGAAGTTGCTTTAATTTGCAAAATTCATTAGCCGCAAAATGACATATTTGGGTTTAGCATTTCTTGGATCTTGGATGGCCTCAATAAGAAGCAATGCCTTTCTTTGGAAATTTTAAGGATGCATCTCTGTTGAAAAAAATATAGAATCTTGGAAGTGAATCAATTTTGTTTTGTGTGTAAAAATGTTATATATGACCACATGAAAAAGGATACCTAGATTCATCAGAAATTATATAACCGACAACATTAAAAGACAAGTAGGCCACCAAAATAGAATTTTACCACAGCTTTTTGCTAATTAAGGGAATAAATGTGTTCTCTTGTTAAAGACCAATAGACATCAGGTGTTATGCGGAAGCTAGCAAAGCAACTTCGAAAGATTATAAGTATGAAGATAAATGAAAAACTTACCATAAAGAGACATAAATATTTAACGTGGTTCGATCAATCGACCTACATCCACACGAAGTGGATTATTCATATTTCTCGTTTATCTTCATAATCATGGTTTTTCGAGATTGTTTTGCTAGCTTTAGCGTGACACTTGATTCTTGTCGGTCCTTAACACTTTCCTCAGGGTTGAGCATAGGAAAAATTGGCAATTTATAAGCCTTGTTCTCGAGTAGGGCTGCTTATCGGGGCAGTTAGTTATGCTTAATGATTTGGCTTAGTGAATATTAATTTTTAAATATATTAATTTGCTAACCAATCAATAAGATATCGACTGATTTGGTATATGAAAATGGCTCAAGGAAAAGAGAAATACAAGAGGTTGTTTTTTGACTGTTGTTGTTTGATGAAAGTACAGGAGGAGCCTCAACAAATCAATCAACTAACCCTAAAGATATGATTGAAAATAAATCTCAAGCCCATTATTTATAATTTATACATTGATAAGTATTATTTACTGTGCAACAGTTGCAGCCTCTTTTTTTTCCTGAGCTGGCGGCTGCTCTTTGGGCTCTTCTTTCACAGCCTCATCTTTGACTTCCTCTGCTGCTTTGGCTGTTTCCTTTTCTGCTTCAACAACAGCCTCTGTCTCTTTGCTTACTTCCTCAATCTTTGGAGTCTCGGTTGACACATCAATCAAAGGCTCTTCCTTCTTTGTTTCCTCTCCATCCTTTTTCTCCTAATTTAAAATAAAATAATATAGAAGGGTCAACCATATTGGATCTATTGTATGCAAGTCGTATATATTGTATTTTAGCTAAATGTTATTTTCATGGTTTGAACCCCTTACTATATTTCAAAAAAAGAAAAAGAAAAAAAGAACATGTATATATATCTATTTACATCCTTGTTTGAATTTGTTTGTCTGGTTTTGATTTGATATGCTATTTGAGAAAGTAAAAGAAAAAGAATTTTTCAATCTTGTAATTTTAAGCTAAAGATATGTGGAATATACCGAAATGCCTATTAATCTTGGAATTTTAAACATGTCAAGTGAAAAATTAAAACTAAAGAGTTTTCAAAAGAATAAACAAAAAATCTTCTTGAAGCAAATGAAAAAAGAAATTAACACAAATAAATTGAAATGAAAATAGTAAAAAATTTCACTCGCTCCTAACTCATTATATATAAATTTTGGATTCATTCATGATCAAAAGCATATGAAAAAAACATACCTGAGGAACCGCGTCAGCCTTTGGGGTGACAGAGTCCTCAGCAGGAACCGGGGCAGGGGCCAAGTCCTTGTCCAAATCCTTAGGTCTGCTCGCACAGGCTCCCATGGTTGTTAGAGGCGAGCGAGATGGAAGAGAGATCGAAGTGAGAAAGTAGTATTAATATTGAGGAATCAAAGTTGGAAGGCTTGTAAAACTTTATTAAGTTGAGGCTGATTTTACAAAGAGGACCAAATGAAGGTTTTATAGATATGCCTCCAGATTTATTGCTGTGGACACAATAGGAAAAGGCCTTTTCTACCGTCAAATACATGTTGACATGTTTGTAAGGGCAAGCTGATTATTAGGCAAAGTGGAGGCCTCCATCGTTTTTATTAAAGAGTTGTTACAAAATATTGTTGGTTGGTTCACATCATTTCGATTAATTCAAATTCGAATAGCATACTATTTTAACTAATTAAATATTATTTGTGTTATAGTGCTCTAGGGTCTACATTAACAATAACAACAAGAACGATAATGAAATCTCTTTGAAGTTAGTATTATTAAATGAATACTCATCGTCAATATTAAGTGTAACGTTCCATTGAACATGGACTAAAATGATTGGCCAAGTATAGATGAACCATCCCACCATGTGGTTCCTTAATTTTTTTTTAAAAAAAAACTAAAACATGATGAATTGCCTTAAAATGGAAAAAAACTATAAAAAAATGAATCTGAACCACAAATATTAGAATTCCATTAATATGAAAAGTCACATGGATTGTTGATACCAGCCTAGACAACTCTGTCAATGCTTAAAAATAAACTAATTCAAATAGCGTATGAAAACAAGATAATAAAATTGGAAATATTCCACGGGGGTTCGACCCACAAAAATAATTTTACCAATATAAGTAAAATTAAAATTTATTAGGAGGGTAGCTTAACTAACACTACATTCTTTATTGACTAATTCTTAATCTTTTATGATCTATTTGTGTGCGTTTTAGTTTTAAAATAATTGATACTAAAACAAATTGAAAAAAAATTAAATATTTTTCACTTGATTATTTCAATAGATAATTATTTACAAAATAAATACTTTTATACATCATATTTGGGTTGTTCAAAACTGAATCGAAATAGAAATAAAAAAAAAGTTATTGATTTATTGATAATGAGTTATTGATTTAGCAATTTCGGTAACGATTTAAATCTTTTTAATTATTGAGTTATTGGTACTTAGCTTTTATATATTTTTTCTTAACGGGTTGATTGATAACCCGATAATAAATTAAATAATTATATTTATACTATCTGATATAAAATTTTTTGTACTTTCATACTTTTATTTTTTACTGTCACAAACTCTCAGTTATTTTATAGCGTGATAGTGTTTGATTTTGAGAAAAATACAATTTGTGAACTCATGTATATGATTCATTTAGTTTGTCACCTTATTTTAAAGTAATTTTCAACCGATAACGATCAATAATCAATAAATCAATTACCAATAAGTTAATATTTTAATAATTTTATAATAATTTAACATACCTATAAATTGATAATCGATAAGTCGAATCATAACTAAAAAGAAGGACTGAGTAACTCATTATTTTAATTTTATAAAAAAAATGAAACAACTCCGACATTTTTTTTATAAAGGCTCATAGCCAAAATGCAAAAGTACTTGGAATATTGTTCACGATTTGTCAACAGTTGGAAAGAGTCATAGAAGGAAGATAAAGGAAGAAATTTCTCCCCCTTTTAAAATCCCTAATTTCAATCGTTTCTAGGGTTTACAATTTCCTCAATTAGGAATCCTCTGTATCATCAATTTCTGGGAAAACGAGCTTCTTACTCTTCAGAGGAGCTTACCAATGAAATCACAGTTTAGAAAATCCCAATTTTATCTCCTAATTCTGATATTTGCTATCTTCTTTTTGTCCATTACTGTCTGTTCAAACGGTCTAAATCCACTACCTTCACGTCAAGACGACGAAGATAAATGTCCTAGAACTCCATTTCCTACCGATTCTTGCCCCATCAACTGTTTCCGACCCGACCCGGTTTGCGGTGTCGATGGAGTTACCTACTGGTGTGGTTGTCCAGATGCTCACTGTGCTGGTGTACGTGTTGCCAAGTTAGGGCCTTGCAATGTGGGAAATGGAGGGTCCGCTGCCGTTCCTGGTCAGGCTCTCCTATTGCTACATATTGTTTGGTTGATATTACTTGGTATTTCTTTACTATTTGGGCTTGCTTGATCAACTCTTTCTTTTTTGAAATTAACTCTTCTTTTGTTGCTTCTACGTTTCATTGAAGTTGATTTCTGATAGATGTTAGATGTGAAAGTGTGATTTTTACATGTATTTAATTGGATATACGCTTGTATTTTCTGTATATATGAACGAAATCTACACGTTGGTTCAGATTTGTTATTGTTTATCGTTGTAATCAGTATAACTGTTGGAGATTCAGATATTTTGTATGTTGGTCTTCATTAATTTATAGTTTAATTATCTTCATTTCTTTGCAAAAGCAATTCTATATAGAGCCTCAATGGATGGATTGCGCCCAAAGCAAGCGTTAACCCTGTTAAGTAAGAAGATTTCAGTTATTTGAGAAATTTGATAAAGCAGAGATTTTTTCTGTAAGATTCTCAGTCTAATATTGACGCCGGACATGTCAATCAGTAGCAGCGTTATATCCCCCTTTTAGATTGTTATCAGCTAATTTTTTCTATAACTTTCGAGGGAAAGCAACAAATGCTCCCTTGCTATACTTCAAAATCCGCTTTTAGCTAAGTTATCAGCTAGTTTTCTTACTATAACTTTTAGAGGGAACTCACAAAATGCTCCCTTGTTAGACTTCGAGTAATCATGTTGGGGGGAATTTCCATGAATTAGAATCTTCTAGAGGTGTCTAGTGAGCATGTTGATTAAATTGGGCAGGCCAAAACAATCGATCAAAACCAACCGCCCCAGCATAAAACTATTTACTCAATTCTTTTCAGCTTACATTAAGTTTGTCTCATTTATTTTCCTCTTTGGATGAAGTGTTTTCTGTTTTATGTGCTTTGTGGCTAGAGAATTATTTCATCAGGTATTTTTGTGCATTGTAGTTATTGGTTGTGGATACTAGAAGTTAAACAAAGATTTTAGATTATCTTTGCACCTATATAAGGCCACGGTTAGGGAGATTATGATCTTTAAACATGATTATTTTCCTTTCTGGAGGAGAGAAGTCTGATGATCTTCTCCTTTGTGCTTTTCCTTTCTTCTTTTGGCTGGTACGGGAAGGGGCTGGGAAATGGAGTTCATTTGTTTTTTTCGTAAGCTACTTAATGAGAGAAGAGGAGATACACTTGAAGGATTAATCGGAGGATTCTTTCGTGTTCATGGGTTTAAATTGAGAAGATTAGTGGAAGAAAGTCTATATCAAGAGAATAGGAATCCCATCATTGATCAGATCTACTCGGCCTATCGATATATGTAAAGCTAGATAATCCATAATGGCTAATTTCAAAGTAAAGCTACTCTATAGACGAGACTGACAAAGTATTCAGTGATCCTTCTCGTCATCTTCATCAGTAAATTCAGCAGTAGTAGAGCGGTCATCGTTGATTACTGCAGATGAATCATTCTGCTTCAAATTAGCTTGAGAGGACTCTGGAAGCTCAATACCAGCATTCTTGCTCGTTAAGTTTTTGTATATGTTAAGCGCTTGAGCCACCATGCTGGCAGGATCAGAAACACTTGTAGGAAGTAATAGTGTTGTGCCCTATAAAATTGAAAAGGGACACACAAAATAAAAATTATTAGCAAATCAGTAATGCATGACGATGGACTAAACGAGAAGGTATCATCTATCATGCTTCAATTGCAATGTTACTGAAGGCTTGGACATACTGCTCTGCAATCCTTAGGCTTGCTGCCTACCCAGTAGTGAAAGAATTGTGAGTGAGAATGCACATTGGCATTGATGCAATCAAATGTAGTATGACAAATCCAAACTTTCTCCAAAATATTGTTGCAGAATCATGGGAAAAAGACTTGGGCCTGAAATTAGGGATCTCACCTCTGCACCTCCATGCTCTTTAAGGGTCCGTTACACTAAGGCAATTCCTTTGGCTGTAGCTTGTGCTCTAGATAGAATGGCTTCAGCTTCACCTGATTCATCAGAGAAAGAGAGAGTATAGGCGAGGAGAATCAGCCAAACAAGTTTGATTTTACACAATAGTTTCACTAGGCAACAACTTTACTAACCTTGTGCTCTGTTGACCTGATCCATCCTTGCAGCTTCTGAGGCCAGTGTCACCGAACTCTTACTTCCATCAGCAATGTTTATATTTGCCTGCAGGGGCGGATCCACGTGTTGGATCGTGGGTGCTCGAGCAACCAGTGACCCTGAAAAAATCTGTGTATTTATATAGAAAATTTGTAAAAGGGTATAAATATAAGGTTAAACACCCACTGAACAAGAAGTTCTGTGGGTGCTGTGGTTCTCTGTCCATCGATAAAGTTCAAGGGAGCTGCCAGACGTGGGTTTGGCAACACATATTTTTTTCCTTAAAAAGAATGAGCACCCACTGTCCAGGAATCCTAGATCCGCCACTGTTTGCCTACCTCTCTCCTGTTGTACGTGTCAATGCACATCAATTTTAATACAGGAAAATGCCATACATATGGCACATTGAATTTCTTCACATTGCTCAAATCAGGTGAGGAACTGTTACCTTCTGACTCAAGAACTTGAGCTCTTTTTTTACGTTCGGCTTCAGCCTGCATCTCCATAGCTGCCCTAACCCCACGAGGAGGAGATATATCCCCTGAAGAGAAAACATACATATTCAGCAAATGAAGAACCATAAATGCTTTTGTGGCAACAAATAAATCAGTTGAACAGGCCAGAGACTTATTTCTTTACGAAGACATTTCAATCCCCAGTCTTTTGCAGCATCATTAATGGCCAACTGCAAGGGAAGTGCAGAATCACAATCTATTGTTCTTGAGCTTCAGATACTCATGAGTGAAAGGGCAAATGGCCAACGCCACAATTTTCTGATCACAAAATTCTACTTAAAAACTTACCACTATTTTTCCTTCAAAGTGTTCCTTTCTTCAAAGGTCTTGTCGAGTGTGATCTTACCAAGCTCACTACGCATAGTTGTCTGTGTTAGTTGAATTACCGCATACAGCGGCTTCTCAACTCCATATGATGCCAATTTTGGGTCCACAGTCTACAATTTACAGAGCAAAACCATTGCTTTTTAAAAATTGACACATAAATTCGTGCAAAAGAATAAGTAGTAGTACTAGCAGAGATTAAACCTTGACATAGAGAAAACCATCAGTCGAAATGCTAACATTGTCTCTGGTAATGGCGGGTCTGATCAGGTGTCGGAATAGCCTCTTCCTTGAGCGAATGCGATCAACGAAAGGGATCAAAAGGTGAATTCCAGGAGTCAATGTTTTCACATATTTCCCAAACCTTTCAACTACGTACGCCTTCTTCTCAGGCACTATGCGAATCCCCCAATTTATCGGCACCCGAACCCGATACCTTCATCAAAAAACAAAAATCACACACTACAAACTTGAAAAAACACATAACCAAATAATTGTAATGGGAAATTTACTTGGCATATGGATCTCGAGAACTGAAAAAATGGCGGATGGGAGTGGAAGTGAAGGAAGAGGATAGTGGACGTGGCGGGAGCCGATTGGAGGATTGCTTTGTAATCAGAGAAGAAGTTGCAGTGGAGATTGTTCTGATATTGGTTGAATGAATAAGCTGGTTCTTTACCAGCCGAAGCTTGTTTATAGAGCTTGATCTTCCCATGTTCATATTGGTATTCCAATCGATGATGCATGTTGATATGAAAATCGAAAAAATCAGCAATAAATAAATAACAAGAAAACGAAGCCCCTTGCTCAAGTTATATTATATCGTGTCTTGTTCTTCAAGGTACCGGTATTTCGTTATTATCCACTTTATAGTTTGAATAATTACATATTATCTCATTAATTTGTAATTCCGTATCAGAATTCAATTCAGATACATATTTCAAAGATACTAGATACAAGTGTTTTTTTATATAAGATATATTTTAAAATACAAATTCATAGGGCGAGAAGCGAGAGAGAGTCAACATGTATGTTTTGATATTAGATATATGTATCTTTGATACCATGTACATTTCGAAATACAAATATATATAAGGAGAGAGGTGAGTGAAAAAGTCAGTGTATCTTAGATACACGCGAATCATGCTTGGATACAATTTATCAAAAAACAAATTACACCTAATTTGATTAGCATGTATTCGAGGCTAGGTACAAGTAAATTTGGTATGACAGGTAATTTCAAAAACTAAAGTGAAGATACATAATTGGGCCCTAAACTTAGTGAAATTTGTATTGTTTGTTCTTTTATCAACTCAATATATTTTGACCCAATTAATTTAGCTCATACAACCTATATTGACCTATTATCATTAAACTTTAGTTTTTCATGATAACATGATTCAACACAAATACACGAGTATGAGCTGTATGGATTTGACAATTGAGATGTTCATATTAAGAATATTTTTGATATGCGTTAAAATCATTTGATTGACTTCTAATTTTATTACACTCAAACTTGTGTATGTGGATCTCGATAATATAATTGATTTGAAATTTCTATAATATCCTTTCGATATTAGTTGATTATAGTAGGTATTATAAATTTATATTGGTCAAAAATTACAATCTCCTTCATTCTCTTCTTAAAACCTTTGGGAAATCATTTCTCTTTGCACCACATACCTTAAAGGTGAACATTGAACAGTGAACAATAAGCTCTTACAACAGGTGAAACTGCACTAATAATGTAAACATATGTTTACATTGTGTATGAAATAGACAACATAAAAATTGCTAAAAATGAAGAGCATATAATAAAATAAGAAAATTACTTGGTTTATCCATTTTTTTTTCAATAACTAAGAGCATAAACTAAGAAAAGCCTCTTTTATAAACTTATGGACCTCTTCAGAGTTGAGAACAATATAACAATACACCAATTCCTCCATCTCCTTCCAATCTTTAATGCCAACATTTTTCACCATCTCTTTTATAGATTCTCTTATATCTGTCAATGGATCCATAGAGTACTTCACAACACATGTACAATCCGCGAACGCCCCGCGAACATCCTCAGGCAAGTTAGCTGAAAAGCTAACTCTGTTCCTCTGATGCTTCAACATTTTTTTCCCATTGCGATTCACCATTCTAACAATTTTAACTTAGCTTTGGTGTGTGTGTGTGTGTGTTCATTGAAAAGGTCTTATATATAAGATGGTTGTTATAAATGTGAGAGATGTATTGGTGCAAACAAGCACACATAGGGCAGGTGCTTTGAATGTGGTGTGGATATGGGAATTAAATTTTTGAGAGATAAAAATTAATTGAGGGATAAGATTGATCAGGAGAACATGCATGTGAGAGGTTACTTGGGGGGTTTGTCATGTTCTCTATACTTGTGGACCACTCGCGCGAGGGTGCTCACCGGGGGAGCTGCATTCCTCCGAGGGTGGTTAGATGAACACCTTTCATCAGAATTTTTTTTCAATATATAGGTTAAATATAAATATTTTGATATATATCAATTGTTGTATACCCTTAATACAAAAATCACCCATCCATGTTTTAAAAGTATGAACACCCTTGACGAAGATGCTAGCTCTGTCACTGGGCCTCACCTGAAGCCCCTCGATAATATAACATATTTTTGTAATTTTTGTAGAGTTTGTCTTAGTAGTCAGGGGTTCAGAATTCGCTTTGAGATTTTAGGTTTCAACTCTAAGTACTATATTTTTATTTTTCGAATCTTCTAAGTAAAAATTTTGAAATCGTTGATGTTGATCAAGACAGGAAAACCAATTGAATGAATATGGCAAATAGACAACTTATACAAGCATGGTGGAGCCTAAAAAATTAAACAAAAACCTGAATCTTGTGAATTATTGAAACTATGGTGGGACTTGGTCCTGTTTTGTCTTGGAATGGATGCCGTAAAAGCATTGAAGTTGGAGTAGATTCGAAATATTTTTTATTGCATAAAGATTTTTTCAGAGCTCAAATCCCAGTAAAAACTTATCTGAGTTTTGATGACGTTAAAAAATTTAAATAGAAGCCTATGACTCTATAAATACTCATTTTTTTACTTGAAAAGGTTTATAACTTTATAAATAGAGGCTTATTTCTTTTAATTTGATAGCATTTATAATGTAGGAAAAGGATTTAAGAGTTTTGTGTAAGAAGAGAAACGGTGAGTCATAACTATTATGCTAACACTTGTGTGTACTTCTTTGTTTTCCGAGTGAATTGGTAAGATTATTTCTCTGAATGTTGTGTATCCTCTTTTATATAATGAATTACTCATCTTCTCTTGTGGATGTAAATTATTTAATTAAATTATATTAAATTATTATATCTCTTGCTTTGCTAATTTCACATAGCATCTGATTTCTGTCGATCCTACCAATACGGAGGAAAGAAAAACAATTTTTTTTAGACAAGGTAATGAAAATTGTTTGGGAAATGTGCAGTACAATGTACAAAAAATATTATTAGCAAAGAATGGCAGAAGAATGGCCCAATTTTGGCTGCAACTTTGATTCACTCAAGATGTTATTCAGCAGAACAAAGTCAGAGGAACAATATATTAACTAATTATACTCCTATTATATTCATTTTCCTGAACTAAATAATCATTTGTTGGACTGATACATCAAATGCTACTTTAGTCTTCTAGAAAAAACATGATACAACAATGAGGAATCTTATAATGTATATATTGTATTAAAACAATAATAATATATCTAGTGAGATTCTACAAGTGAGATTTGGAAAGAAAAAAATATAGGTAGACTTTATCATTATCTCATAAAAATAGAGATGTTGTTTGTAAAAAACCTTTGTCTCAACAACATATATATAATGCATGCATATATAGTATTATATTGATGATTTTTATTATTGTCCTTTAATCAACCTTTAATTAAATAAATTTCAATTTAAAAGATACTATAATAGATTTTCATTAAACAATATGACAAAATCTATGCAAATATTTCTATATAAAGTTTTAGATCAAATAATATAGAAAAAAGATTTTACATTCTTGACTTTTTAGTGAATTAACGTATTTCTTCAAAAACAAATTTATGAAATAATAGTGTATTTTGAAGGATACTTTTAAATTTTTTTAATCAAATAGTACCGATACCGAAGAGAAACCAATATAATTGGGATGAATTTAAAATTATTCATTTTGATTATACATTATAAAATTTTTGAAACATTAAGATGGTATAATTTCTAAAAAGTAACTGATTGAGCCGTCCCATTTAGACCAATAATTGTAAAAATATGAAACCCTCGATGTAATAGAACTCAATAAAGAATCTTTTCAAATTTTTGGTCTTGGATTATGTTGCTTTTCAAAAGGTTAGTAAAAAATATTTTATCAATCATGATTACACGTCTTGTTTTTCAATTATAGAAAAAAATGACAGTTAAAATTTAAAAATTATTAAAAATTATGAACTCTGAACTGATCACCAAACTCGTAATTTATTTAGGTTTTGCCCTTTGGATAGAGACTAGGATATTGGTTGATTTTTCATGGGAGAGAGAAGATAAAACAATCTGCAATCCCCTTGACCAAGACCTTTACATAACTTAAGGACTAAGGTTCTTCCTATATATCCTTTTCATGAAACTAAAATACAACAATACACTTAAAATTGTAGTCTAATTAAACCAAACAAGGTACTTTTTTGTCCGTTTATATTTATAATATTCTTCTTTTCGATCTCGAATTAGAGGGAGTCAATGATCACTCGTTAATTAGCAATATAGAAAAGATTGAAAATGACATTTTTGTAATTATTTATTGTGTTTGGTCCAAGTCTCAATAATCTCAAAACTACTCAACAAGCAAAATTAGAAACATGTATCTCCATGGCTAAATTAATGGTCCACCAAGAATGGAGTCTCACTTAAGGGAGTAGGTATAAAAGCAATTTACTACATTAAATTTAGATAATAATTGGTAAATTCTATTTTTAATCCTTATAATGATATCTGATTAATCATATTAAGCTTTTAATTGATTGAGTAATCTTGTATTTTCGATTTCTTAATTTGTTTGTGAATATTGATAAAAAAAAAAGTTATCATATTTTTAGCAGTTTCATCACCAAGAGGTATTTGGATTGACTTTGGCTTTTAAGCTTATTTTTGTACATTTTAAGCACAAAATAAGGTTATTGATAAAAAAAAAAGTTATCATATTTTTAGCAGTTTCATCACCAAGAGGAATTTGGATTGACTTTGGCTTTTAAGCTTATTTTTGTACATTTTAAGCACAAAATAAGGCGCTTAAAATCACTTTTTGTCTTTCCAACAATAGCTACTTGAAATAAGTCAATCCAAACACATAACCATTAATTAATACTGATGTATCATGTAAAGTCTGTATTGCCATTTCATATTTGATAATAATATCAGTCTTTAAGTAGTCAACTATGATATGTTTTCAATACACAATAACACATATTTTAATTAATCAAAGGTTAAATATACCAAGTCATATATTATAAGAAACAAAAATAAAATTTATCAATTATTTAGAGGGGGGCCAAAAAAAATCCTATTTATCCATCCCTAAATAAAGTTCCAAAAGATTTTAAAAAATATACTTATATATTGAATTCTTATGTAATGGAGGTTAGCTACTTAGCTCCACTTCTTGACCACATCTTCCTCTTTCACAAGTGGTAGATAGAAACTATACTACTTGAAAACATTCTTCAAGAAAAAAAGAGAAAAGAAAAGCACATATATACTTGCCATTGAAATTTTTCTCAAAAGATTTATCATCTATTTATATATAAATATGAGTATTTAATAAATATAAAAATTTAATTTTATGTATATTATAATATTTTATTAACAAAGGAAATTTGGATGATCCCTTTTTACCTTGAAAGACTTTAAAATTGTAACTCGTAAACTATTGAATTATTAGATGTAATATTTAATTTTGATATAAAAGAATTAATATAAAATAAAAACAAACTTATAAAGACCACCAAATTAAATTTCTCTGAAATTCCAAGAATATCCTTTAATATAAGCGGCTCAGAGGAATAAGATTAATTATTTGCGCAAAGTCACTATTTTATTTTGTAAAAAAGTTAAATAGATTCTCAACTTTTACAATTTATCATAAACTATTTCATTATCTATAGGTCGATAATGATTTTATTGTTATTTTAATCCTCGAGTATGCCTTTCTCAATGGTCACTTTTTTACCATGAAAAATTAGTAAAGATATATATATGAATTGGTTTAAGTGAATAGGATAAAACTATTTTTAACTATTATTATTTTGTGGGTCTCATATTTAGATTATTGAATATTTTGATAAAAATTTAAGTTTTTATTTTTATTTTTTATACATCTCTCAAGAAATTATCCCAAACAATTTTGCTACATATTTAATTAAGAGGTATCTTTTCTTAAAAAAATTGTGTTCAAGCATAAATATAAACTTAGAATTATTTTGAATTATGGGAAATTATATTTTCCTGATTTCAACTTTAAGAAAAGAGACATAAACACATACGAGTAACCTAGTACGGCATCATGTATGAGGACGACATTCTTCAGCCTACGTGTCTAACTCCTATTGGTCCAATGACTTCCATTCATCTTCTTCGTTACGTTTCTCCTTAATTCCAAATATACCCTCCTCCCAACAGTGATAATGTACTGTTTCTACGCGTTGTTTGCAGATTTCTAGAATTCTTACGCGTTCTGCGATGTTTCCTAGCTAGGATATACGGAAAGCCCCACTGAATTTGATATAAAGGGTTTTCCACATAACACCTTTTGTTCATTCTCCTCTTTTTCTTTTGCTTTTGCTGATTCAGCTTACTTCATCTAGATTGAGGCAAATTTCATCGATTCATCTGCCACCAAATACTAGTTTTTTCGTTTTCTCTAATAAAGTTTGAATCTTGGTAATGACTGTACTTCCGGTGGGCAATCAGGTGGAAGTTCCACCGTTGAATACTTTACCGATTGGATATCGTTTTCGGCCCACCGATGAGGAGCTTATCAATCATTATTTGTACTTGAAGATCAATGGTTCCGATGACAAAGTGGGTGTTATTCGAGAAGTTGATATCTGCAAATTCGAGCCATGGGATTTGCCTGGTTAGTTCCGTCAACTTTTTTTCTTTTTTTTTTTTTGCCTCTTCTAGGTAAATTCCTTTTTTTCTTCGATGTGTAATTTTAGGGGGAAGGGGGAACCAGTATTCACTTAACAATTAGCAAAGTGGATTGAGTTAGGATTCTTGTTGGTAGATACTCAAGCCCTTAAAAGGGCAAAGGAGCAATTTGAATTTAAGAAAAAATTGTGGACTTTGGTGATTGTAATTTGTTCCTTTGAATGTAAGAAGAAAGCCTGATTAAAAGCTTTCATGCTCTTGATCATCTGTCCCTTACTTTTGACTTTGCACTGTGGGGGTGTGGGGTGTGGGGGGGAGGGAGACAATTCTGTTGAAATAACTGAGACTAGCTTTGTTTCTGGGTGCTTTTGACCTACTTTTATGTTGAAATGAAAAAGTAAAATAATCTCGGTTTTGGGTTCACTGATTATCATTTGTAGCAATGTGTTTCCATATGGTATACTCTGATTATGTTTATTACCATATTATCTTTGGCTTAAGAAGTTCAGGATGTAGCTTTCGCTGCACCAACGCTTGTTTCTCCATTATCCTAGCTCAG
>DF358789.1:69192-80143 GCA_000787875.1 Solanum virginianum | reverse complement strand
CTGATTTCTATCTTACTAATGTTGAGACTTTATTCCACTTTACATTCTAGTTTGAGGGTGAGCCTTGAACAAGTCTTGGCCCCCATTCTATTCATGCTTAGAGGTGTTGTTGGATACTACGCTATGTACCTATAATTTGATATTGAGATTTTATGGAGACTTATCCCTTATATCCTATCCCTTATGTGATGCTATTTGATGCTATTGATTATGGTGGAAAGTGATGAAAGTCCTATATCCTTAAATGCCCCCATAGCGTGAATCATACTTACCCGCCCCTTAGATTTATTTGCCACGTGATTCATGTTTATCGTCTTCCCTATAACATCCACATAGTGTAAGTACAAAGCCCTACTTCCCTTAGGAATTATTTTATATGTGCTTATTTATCTTTTATTATTTTCGCGAAACCAATGATGTGCAAACAGTATGCTAAGAGGCTTGTTTGGGTTACCTTCAGGCTTCCCATTTTCCGTGTCACGTCTAGGCCCTAGGCTTCGACCATGACAGCAAGGCCTAAAGCTAGCACATGAAATTAGTACTTCACCATTATTTAATCTTGATAATCATGAAAAGGATCCCTATCACCAAATATGATAAAAACTTATAATGATATGAATAGAAAATAAATATTTCATATCAAGTCGTTCTTATGAGTCTACCAAATTTCAGATTAATTAGAGTCTATTTTTCTTTTGAATTCCAAAACTATGATCAATTCGGTTGAAAATATTATTCGGTCAAAATAGAATTTAAATTTTTTTATTCAATAATTTTTATCACATATGTCATCATTTGTATAATAGATACACGAATCAAGAATAAAGAATAAAATTTTAAAATATTTTCATTATCTGATTATATTTTCCAAATGCAAGCATGTTTTTATATTCAATAAATATTAAAATTTTAAACAACCATCATACATATCTATATATCTTGAACTATAAGTTTAGATGAAAAAATAACTACTTATGCAACATATATGTAGTGTCAGATATTCACTCCAATAAATATAAACAAGAGCTAACTTCATATAGAGTATACTATCAATTTAAGCCAAGTGAATATCAGTACCCCTGGATCCATTGATCCAATCATATATTACTTAGCTTAGGAGAGCTAATACAGATTATAAAACTAGAGATGAGATTAAATCTAGTGACTCGTATTAATTTTAGCCATTATGGACGAAGGTCTACAACCAGTATATGAACTTAATATTTCACTAAACTTTTGGTTTGTGAAATCCAAAGAGAATAATCTCTATCACCACTACATCATTATTTAGTTATTTTTCATTAAAATTAATTTTTAAGATTGTAAAGCCTCACATATTGGAAGGTATGAAAAAGTGCAAGTTTAGAAATTTTATCAAGTACAAGCGGATTTCACGATAGGGATTTATGGTTCGTGAAATTGACCACAGACCATGCTATGTCTTCATGGTCCATGGGTGAAAATTCTAGTAGCCTAAGTTGGGGGAAATATTAGTGCACAAGGGAGTTCATGAGCCGTAGATGATTCTACGAATCATAGTTTGTGCTTATGGAATGGTAGCTTAACTTGATGGAAAAGCAAGTCCTCTGAAGTATGAAGCACGAATAACAGGATGGTCCATGGCCTTTTTTACAAATCATGAAAGGTGTCATGGATGGAGTTTCAAAGGAGGTTTCAGAGGGGTTCAAAACCAACAGGATGGGATCCCCTTTTTTAAGGCCAGTGGACTGAACCACAACCCATAATTGGGGTTCCGTGATCTAGTCTAGCAGGTGTATAAAGGAGTATTTTTTTAATTCTCAGTATTCTATGCCTATGGTACATCGTTTAAGCATACAATTAGCTTTTTCCACGCTTATACTACCCTAACCCCTTTCTTTTCAACTCATTCTCTAATAACCTAAGTCCAAACTCCTCCAAAACTCTCTCAAGTTCATCCAAGGCATTCAAGTGGAAGGTGTAATCTAAGATTTGTGTTTTATTACTTTCAAATCAGATTTCTTCTACTAAATCACATTAAGGTATGTGGGTCTTGATTAGTGGATCCCATTCCTCCACAAAGCTCAATCATTTTTCTTCTCCATTTATTTTAAGTTATGAGTGATTTATGAAGTTGCATGAATACTTTTTATATGATGATATTATGAAGTATTTTATGATATTCCAACTTGTATAGTATTATACCTTGAAATTCCATGAGAAACTCATTATTTGAAGGAGGGTATTGTTATGACCTAACTAACATTTTTCTTTTTCTATGGTGAGTTGTTTGAATGTTTCCAAATGGTCATAATCTACCTTATTTATGCATGTAACTCTTCGATTTCATGATTTTAAGTATTCATTAATGGGCCCACCTTTATTTAAGTTAAGGTTCCATGATGGAGTTTGATGAAAGGTTCTATTTTATCATATGCAAGTTCATGAATTTTATAAATGTTGAGGGCTATGAAGTATGTTATGATTCCATAGAAATGTTATGCATTTTATGCAAGGTTATAATGCCTTTGTTATGATGATTATGGTTTTTAATGATCTACTGTTGTCATGGTATTAAAATTTATGAGTCTATGCATATTATGACTATGTTTGTGCTTATGTATTCTGTGGGACTAGACTTAGCACCGAGAGGTCCTTGCTAAACTTCCATTTTTCCTTAAGTACATGCCATCGTAGGACTTATGTATTGGCTAGTAGATCCACACATGGCTCTATTTTAATGTTTAATTATTGAAATGGGTATGATCCTATAAGGTTCATGTCAAGAACTCTCCAAAAAGGGTAGGATCCTATAGGGTGAGGTACAATCTACCTTGAGAAGTAGACTACTCTTTTTCCAGTGTAGAGGAAACATAGGGATTTCATGTAGTAGCTCGCATGTTCTTACGGTTAACTAAGGTCTCTTTCCAAATACTTATATATCATGATCATGAAATTATGCTTTTCCTCCGTGCATGTTTTGATTAAGGTATTGCTCTTCATGTCATATTAAGCTTATTTCCCTTGATTATGAATATGCATCTTGTCTATTATAACTTATGATTTCCTTATTGCATTGCACTTTGCATACTTAGTATGCTCAAAGTACTAACACATACTTTTTGCCTACATGATCTAACCATGTAGGGACCGAAGTCCTATCCATCCACCTTCTCATGGCTAGTACAATTTCTTGAAGACATTGCTTGCGATGAATCCTCTACTCCGAGGACAATATCCATTTTATATCTTTTGTTGTTAAAACTTTGCTATATTGCTACTTACTTTTGAGGGTTAGCCTAAGACCTATCTGAGACCTTACCCTTTTTATGGTTAGAGGTATTATTAGATGCCGTGCTATATATGTATTATGCAATATTCTTGTATTTATGGAGACTTCCCCCTAGTATCTATCCCATCTTTTGTTGTTTCTTGTGACAATATTTGCATGATTGACAAATTCCTGAGTCCCTACACCGCAAAGAATGTGTCCTATGTTCCCTTCCCCTAAAATTATATGACGTGGTTGCATGATGGAGTCCCATGTTCCCTACTCCTCATAGAGTGTATTTTAAGTCCCACTTCCTTTAAAATTATTTGGAAATGAATAATTTATGCTTCCTAACCAAGAATGTTTTTATAGATGCTATGAGGCTTGTTTGGGGGTACCTTCAGGCTCTCCATTCACCAGGTCGCACCTAGGCCCTAGACTTGGGTCGTGACAAGGTTAGTATCAGAGTACAAGGCTTGTAAATAGTTCTTGGAAGTCTACATTGCCTTGTTGAATAGAGTCTTGTTCATGGTTGTAAAGAGCGCCACATCTACTAATAGATGGTTATAAGGCATTAGAAAATGATTCACTTCTTTCATATTCTATGTCATGTCTTAGAACTATTCCTATGATTTCCATTTTCTAACAACTTTTTCTTCACATTTCTAAGAAAATGCCACCAAAGGGTCCTATTTTGGATGATGATCAAGCCCATCCGGCCTCTCAAGTTCCCCAAGAAGAAAGGGTTATACATGTCGAATATTAGAACGTCATTGCATTATTTGCATAGGCCATGGCTAATCAAGTTAACCAAGGAGGCCAAGCTCCAAATGCTCCTACTCTGGCCTCAAGAGTGACAGATTTCACTAGGATTAATCCTCTAGAATTCTATATATCCAAGGTTGAGGAAGACCCCTAAGAATTCATTGATGAAGTGTATAAGGTCCTACCTAATATGGGGGCTAGCTTAGAGAAAAAGGTCAAATTAGTGGCCAATCAACTCAAGGTCCTTAACTTATGTAATATGGAGAGGGTAGATGATAAGCCATTCCTCGAGAGAAATTTAAAGTCATAATATATTGGAGAAGAGTGATGGAGATAAATTTTGGCTCGCTGACATATTAGATTTCAAGTCATATCATAGGATTTCACAGAGGTATCTTAGAGAGTTTTATATCATATGACCTTTGGAATAGCCATAGGGATGAGCTTGATAGACGTCATCATGGTTCGATGTACGTTTTTGAACTATAAGGCCAAATTTCATACGTTATCTAGATATGCCTATCTAGTATCCTTACCGAGTTTGAGGGAATTTGATAATTTGCCAAGACATTAGAAGGGTGTCTTCAGGAGGCTACTGCTTCCTTGATTTTTGCTAGAGGCACATTTCAGAGCGTAGTGGATTATGCTCATATGATAGAGCACATCGTGAATGATAAACAGGGTGGTAGGAAGAGGTTCTCAGCACAACCAATTTAGTGGACCCCAACTACAAGATAAAGAGTTCTAGAGGTAGGCCATCAGGGTCAGGCAGTCCATGTAGCCATCCCCACAATTGATAGTGCATACAGATCCAGTCCTACCTAGTCGGGCCATAATAGTTCATCCAATGCATCCGTATGTGGTGCCTTTACTGGTAAGCCACCTCAAAGGCAAGTAAACAAGGCTTGCTATAGTTGTTATAAGGTTGGGCATTTAGCTAGACATTCCCCTTATCGTGTATTTTCCACTCAGGATTTAGGATCTCAGCCAGCTCGTCCAGTACCAATACTAGCACCAGAGATATATTCCAGCCTATGAGGGTGGTACTAGAGGGAGTCATGGTATAGTAAGAGGTAGAGCCTGTGGAGACCCACAGGCTAGTGGTAGTTGTAGAGTGTTCTATGCTGTCCTATATAGAATCAAGGTAGAGGTCTCTGATACGATTATCAAATATATGGTTCCGGTGTGCCATCAATCAACTTTAATTTTATTTGATCTAAGCTTTACTTATTCCTATGTCAGCATATTTTACTTCTAATATTGATATTATTTGTGAGTCGCTTACTGAGCTTGTTTATGTGTCTATCCTGGTCGGTGAATCATTAGTTGTTAATCAGGTATATCGGGGTTGTATCGTGACTTTTATGAGGAGAGCCACCGTTGCTGATGATATTATTGGATATGGTTGACTTCGATGTGATATTGGGCATGAATTGGTTATCACCTTATTATGTTATTCTTAACTATCATACAAAGTTCGTGACCTTATCTTGCCCTGACTTGCTTCAGTTGGTAAGGATTGGAGTGTTTAGCTCCTATCCTAAGGGTGTTATTTCTTAAATGCATGCTTGTCGATTGATGGAGAATGGATGCTTGGTATATTTGGCTCATGTTCGTGTATATTATAATGAGCCACTATCATTTGAGACCATATGGTTGCTAAAGAGTTTATAGATATATTCTTGATGACTTACCTGGTGTCTTTATTGATCGTGATATTGCTTGGGTATTGATATGGAGGTAGGCACTAAGCCCATATCTATTGTACCCTATCAGATAGCTCCGACTGAATTGAAGGAGTTGAAAAAACAATTAGAAGATTTGTTGAAGAAGGGATTTATTCATCCGAGTGTATCTCCATGGGGTGCTCCTATATTATTTGTGAAGAAGAAGGGTGGCACTATGCATATGTGTATTGACTATCGACAGCTGAACAAAGTGACCATAAAGAACAAGTATTCTTTAGCACGCATCGATGATCTTTTTTACCAGTTGTAGGGCACCTTGGTATTCTCCAAGATTGATTTGAGGTTTGGGTATCATAATGAGAATTTGGGAGACTAACATCCCGAAGACTACTTTTAAGATATACTATAGGCAATATGAGTTCGTGGTTGTATCATTCAGGTTGACTAATGCCTCAACTACTTTTATGGAGCTGATGAACCAAGTTTTCAAACCCTACTTGGACGTATTTTTGATTGTGTTTATTGATGATATCTAGGTTTATTCCAAGAGTGAGGCAGATCATGTTCCACACTTGACCACCATATTTCAGAGATTGAGGGAAGAGAAGTTATATGGAAAGTTCTCAAAATATGAGTTTTGGCTTGAATCCATAGCTTTCCATGGGCATGTGGTGAAAAAATATGGTATTATGGTGGATCCGGCCAAGGTTCTAGTTGTTCGTGAGTGGGCTAGGCCTATTTTTATGATTGAGATTTCGAGTTTCCTTTGTTTGGTGGAATATTATCGATATTTTGTTTAGGGGTTTTCATCTGTTGCAGCCTCACTGACTAAACTGACTCAGAAGGATGTTGCATATTAGTGGTTTGAGGAGTATGAGGCGACCTTTCAAAAGCTCAAGGATTTATTGATTTCAGCACCTATTCTTGCCTTATCCAAAGAGAGAAGTACCATTTGTAGTTTATTGTGATGCTTTTGGTGTGGGTTTGGGTGGTGTATTAATGCAAAGAGGGAAGGTGATACCAGAAGAGCTATGTCAACAAGAGAGTTAGTCCTCTTGAGTTCTCTATGGATGATAGTGTTTGCCTAAAAGTTTCACTCATAAAGGGTGTGATGAGATTCAGGAAAAGGCGCAAGCTCACTCCAAGATTTATTGGTCCATTTGAGATTTTGAGGAGAGTTGGTGAGGTGGCCTATGAGTTTCCTTACCTGCTAGATTATCAATGGTTCATCATGTTTTCCATGTTTCTATGTTTCATCAGTATGTTCCAGTTGAGTCACATGTGATTCATATGATACAGTTGAGTTGGGTCTATATTTGTCATTTGAGGAGGAGCCGATAGCTATTTTGGATAGACAAGTTCAGAGGTTAAGGTCCAAGGATATACCTTCAGTGAAGTTTTAGTGGCGACACCATACTGTTGAGGAGGATACTTGGGAGATGGAGTCAAATATGCGGACCAGATATCCTTGCATTTTTTAGGCTCCAGGTACTTCTTTATCCTTTATGTTCGAGGACGAACATTATTTTTAGTGATGAATGATGCAATGACCTGGTTGGTCATTTTGGAACATATCTGTAAAAATTCTTGTTTTGTCCTTTCTTAAGTTGCTTTTGACCTATTTTGAACTATCAATATTATTGGAATTGAAATCCAGAGTGTTAAAAGTTAAAAATATGTCTTTTGGCATTTTTGGAAGCTTAAGTTGTTGAAAAAGTGAAGTTTTGTGCCATTTTGAGTTTCGGGGGTCAGATAAAAAATTCATCTATTCCATCAGGTTGAGAATGTCGAATCTAGTCTAGAAGAAGTTACATAACTGAATTTAGAGTTCCAATGACATTTTAGGCCCTAAGTTGCATTTTTAGTCATTTTTGAAGCCAAAGTTTGACTTTGGTCAATATTTGGAGTTCAGAAGCTCGGATCAAAATTCTAACAGTTTCAGTAGTTTTGAATGATAAAAGTAATGCTAGAAATAGTCTCATCATAATTTTTGGAGTTGTTGAGGGAAATTTATGTATTTTAAGTTTCAAACTAGTTTATCTGACTTACATTGGTAAATGTGTTGTGGAGACCTCATAATTAAAATTTTATTATTCCATTAAGGCTAGATCACTATTTCTGGTATGGATACATGTCTGGTTTGTAAAATTCTAAGTCTGAATAAATTTTAAGGGGTTGTATCATATTTTGATGTTGGTTTGATTATAACTTGTGCAAGTGACTGTTCCATTCAGGTTCCTTCTCCACATTTGTGGAGGAACATCAACGTTCGTGGAGGCATTTATCTTGGTCATTCTCCGTGTTCACGAAAAATGCTCCACGTTCATAAAGATATAGTTGTCCTATGGTAGTTCTCCTTTGCATTCGTGGGTTCACTATCACGTTCGTAGAGCTTTGCCAATTCTCTTCTCCACGTTCGCAAGCCCCACCTAATGTTTCAGAGCATAATATGTCAGATTAGTTTTAAAAGTTGAGAAAACACCATTTTTACTCATTCCTTCGAATTTCAAGCTTTGAGGGGCGATTTCTTAAGAGATATCTTGCGGATTTCTTGTAGGTAAGTGTTTCTAACATCATTTTGAATAAATGTTATGATTTATATCTTGATTTTTATCTTGAATTTCAAGATTTTGAATGTCCAAAATTGAGAATTTTTGGTGTATGATTTTGAAACTTTAAGTGGTGATTTATCATCCGATATGAACTCAATTTTATTGGGCTTTTCATCCATGGACTCTATTTTTTGTGTAAAATCTGCTTTTAAAATCAATTACATGATTCAGGAACTTTGAATTTTAGTCCTAATTTTGACCATTTTTCCCCTAAGCCTAATTCATGCTAATATGTGTATCAAAATTCATTTCTTGACATGTAATAGTGATCTCTCAACCAATTTGAACTCGATTTTAGTGAGATATTCACCCAGCGATTCCTTTTTTTGTATAAAATCTGATTTTAAAGTCAATTACCATATTTAAAAACTTTATATTTTAGCCCAAATTTCGACCATTTTGCCCCTAAGCCTAATTCATACCAATATGTGTATCAAAATTCATCATTGACGCATAGTATCTATTTTTGATAGTGATTGATCAATTGGGGGATCGGTTGGAGGGTTGAGTTGACTGAAAGCTTGTTCGAGTGCACTTTTGGCATCGAGGCAGGTTTGACTAACCTTTTTGGGACTGGATTTGAGTTATTGGATATGTTCATGCGGTAATTGTAAGATATGGATTTATTTATGAGAAATCAGATTAATGTGATAGAATGGTGATGGAAATGTGATACCAGTTATGCCGAAAATTGAGTAAATTATGATTCTATTGATAAATGAAGATGAAATCTTGAGAATTAAGACATGTTGGATATTAATATGATAAAATGAGACTTGTGATACCATTGAGGAGAGTTATGTGATAAATTGATATTAATTGTGATACTGTTAAGATATATGAACATGTTTTGGGACTTAAAGTGTTCAATTTCATTGACATTCTTATTATTGACGAGAGGGTGCTGATATGAGGCTTGTGGATGGCCTTATGGTACTAGTTGATGCACTTGAGCCTTGTGATATTATGGCTATTTTGCATATAAATATCATGTCATATTGCATATATGTACTCGTATTGTGGCATTAGCATGTATACATTTCATATTGAATCTGTACCACTAAGACACAGAGATGTTTGAGACAGTCTTGTTACTTGAGATTTACTTGCCGACACCAGAGTCCGCCAAGGTACACTACTACTAATATAGATCTTGCTGTTATGATTTAGCTGCATTGCATTTATATTGCGTTGGCCCTAAGACAAATGTATTACCTAATATCTCCCTTCGCACCAGAGTCCGCCGAGGTATCATTGGCGCCAGAGTCCAACATGATATTAGGGACCTCTTTACTAGCACTAGAGTCCAACGAGGTGACAATGATGCCATCGACTGTCATGACACTTAAGAGATATTTTATGTGGTCTGACAAGACCCCATTGGTTCTACCTTGTAGATTCTGCTCGGCAGATGTATATGCCGGCACCAGAGTCAATCGTGATTCCACCTCCTATATTTTATTCATACATTTCATATACATTGCATCACTGATTGTCATTATTATTCAGTTCCATTATTATATATGTTTATATTGTGTACTAACCCTTTTCTTGTAGGTGGTAGTATTCTTTGTTATCGCATACTTATTTGATTTCACTTACCTAGTCGATTGAACCTACTAAGTACATTTTGGTGTACTCATCTCTACATTTTTTCCTCCCTTGAAATTGAGCACAAGGACCTGTACAGGGTAGTCAATACACTCTAGCAGAGCTTTTTTTCATCTATTCAGATCTTACCGGTGAGGCTCAGACTTCGAGTCGCTGTGGATCTTTGAGATTTCCTTTATTGTTGTTGCTTTTCATATTTTGTATTAGACTCTATCAGACATAGTTGTATTTTCATTTAAGATAGTTGTATTTACTTTTTTGCACTACGTTACTTTCTGTTATACTCATGACTCTAGGTTTTGGGATTTGAATTAAGTCTTGTGGTTGTTTGTACTTGATTTTACTTTCCCAGATACCTTAAGTTTGGAGAATTCGTGATGAAGATTGGAAATGAAGACTTGAAGCTTGAGTGAAATCCTTAAGATCCAAATGAGTTTTGGGACTTGAAATTTGGGGTAGTATGTGGGTCTTCATCCACATGTATCTTTCACCTTTGGAGCCTAATGAACTTCTTTTTTTCATCAAGTTCATGTATGTATTTCAATGTTTTTAATGATTTTTATATAAACTATGTAAGATATGATATGAATTATGATTATCTACTCAATTATGCATGAAATTATTGTAAATTACATGAGTTACATGGATTTCAAGTAATGTCTTTTACTTTCTACCTAGGGCTTATGACATTCTGATGGGTTCTCTTGATTATGACTAAATTTATGTCAAATTGACATGATTATGCATGGATTTCATTCAATCACATGATTTTAGACTTAATTGATTATGAATCCCTATTTTACCCTAATTTCTATATAAAGTTACAACTTATGAACACATATTTTACCATAAAGCAAGTTATGATAGTGCTGGGTGACCTAAGTCATAAAAGGTGACTTGGGATCCCAAATTGGGATATGAATTATAATGATGGAAGACTAACACCCACATTACATGCATATTATGCAAATGAACTACTCTTTATGAATTGTATTGATTTACTTGCTTATCTTTCATACTTCATA
>DF358789.1:26369-69185 GCA_000787875.1 Solanum virginianum | reverse complement strand
AAGAGGAATTAGATCCTCCAAATGTGGCTGAATTGTATTGATTTACTTGCTTATCTTTCATACTTCATAAGATATGAAACTACGATCATGATAAGTTATGGACTATGATATATAAAAATTATGAATTATGTTTATGTTATGTATTCTATAGTATTTGACTTAGAATCGAATGAGGTTTGATGTAGGGGCTCGACCTACAGGGTCCTAATATACAGTCTCTAGTCTTATAACTATGTGCCACCATAGGATTTATACTTCCCAATATGGGTTTTGCTAGTGGATCAATCTAGTTTGTGATGCTAGCTTAGTGGGGTAGAGTCCTACCTTGGCAAGTAGGCTCCCTTTTCTCCTATATACAGATAGATATTACGATTCCATGTTATAGCTCGCATGGTCTTATTGTTAGTTATGGTTCTATGCCACGTATGTATATTCTTATGGTTCTAACTTGATATTACTTATGATTTTCTAGTGCATTAACCAGTCATGGTGTTCTTATGTTTTACTTACTCATTATAGCATGTTCTTCTACTTGGTCATTCTCATTAAATGATTTACTATTGTATCATATATCTACATACTTAGTACATTCAAATGTACTAACACATACTTCTTTACCTACATTATATCACAATGTAGGGACTTTCGACTATCCATCTCACTTATGTGGCTATATATTGAAGTTCGCTTTTGAAGACATTTGGTGAGTCCTTATGTTTCGAGGACAAACTTTCTACAATCTATCTTTACTTTTATGTCATTTGAGAATATTCTTGTTATAATTTGTTTTAGGGTGAGATAAGGACATGTTCTAGCCCCTACCAAATGACTAGAAGAGGCATGCTTAGACAAAGGCTATTATGTAATCCTGTATAATCAGAAAGTGATTTAGTTTTTTTATCCTAGAATTTACTTTCAAGACATAACTTCTCCTTATCTTATCTATTCTTGATATTGTATTTACCTTTATATGCTTATGATATGCTAAGAGGCATGATTGAGGTTCCTTTGAGATTCCTAGGCATCATGGTACAGAAAGGGCTAAGCTCAGGTTATGACAACTTGGTAAGTAGATTTCACTTTTTCGGTGTATAGGAAAATATTAAGATTCTATGTTATAGCTCACTTTGTCTTACTATTGGTTATGGTTTATATCTGACACATGCATGATTTCTTAAAATGCCTCTTTGATTAACTATGGTTTATGATTTAAACGATTCTTATGATCACCTCCTCTATGCATTGGTCTTTTCATGTACTACTTATATTCCCATCTCATCTTTTATTCAAGTACTTACATTTGTCAGATGTATGCATGATTTATGATTCATTATTTGCATTGCTCACATACTTAGTATATTGAAAGGACTAATGCATACTTCTATGGATACATTATTTTATATTGTAGGGGAGGACACTCATCCTACTCTACATTTACATAGCTAGCTCCAAAGTTCTTTGAAGATTTTGTGGTGAGTCCTCCTGCTTTGAGGGAAAATCTGGTCTATCCTATTTCTTGTCATTCTTAATTTATGTTAATACTATGAGACTATTTTCTTTTGTTGAGGGTGAGCTAGGAACTAGTCCAAATGCCCTAAATATAGTCATTCTAGTAAAGGCATGTTAGGTGTATAAAGTTTATGTCGTCTTCTTTCTTTTATAATTTTTTTCTACACTATTCTTGCCTTATTTACCTTATGTATGTTTGATATACTCAAAGTCTTCGTTGGGTATTTTTTTAAAATCTTAATTGCCATATCATACCTAAAGCCTTACTTGGGTCGTGACAAACTTAATAATAGAGCACAAGGTTCAAAGTTTCCTAGTGAGTCTAAGATACCACATCAAGTAGACTCTTATTCATGGGTGTGAAGCGCATCACATCTATAAGTTGGAGGCTATGAGATGTTTTTGTAAATCTTCACTTCTTTCATGATCTATATTGTATGATAGAGTGTTCTCTAAGGCATTTCCCCTCTACTTCTTGTTCTTTATGATTTTCAAAAAATACAACCAAGGAGGGTTCCAATTTAAAGAGAGGTTGATGCTATTAAGGGACAATCCTCTTAGTCCCCTAGTAGTCCTCTAACCGACCTAGTGCCAATGCAGAATCCAGGACTACCATCTCCATACTTGCCTAAGCTCTGACTAATCATGTGAATCAAGAGGAATTAGATCCTCCAAATGTGGCTACCCCAGCTTCTAGGATTAGGGACTTTATGAGGATGAACCCTCCTGAGTTTCATAACACCAAAGTGGATGAGGATCCACAAGATTTAATTGATGAGGTGTATATGATCATTACTATCATGGTGATATCTTCTTAGAAGAAGATGGAGTTAGAGGCCTACAAACTCATAGGTGCTTCTCAAGTATTGTATATTCAATTAAAGATCGAAAATGAGGGTATAATATGCTTGGAAGGTTTCAAGGTTACCTTTCTTGAGTGCTTCTTTCCATTTGAGTTGAGCAAGCGTAAAGTATTTGAATTCATCAATCTCTAACAAGGTAATATGAGTGTGAGAGAGTATTCCCTTAAGTTTATGAAGTTTTCTAAGTATGCTCCTTCATTTGTAGCTGCCTCCCATGCTCGAATAAATAGGTTTATCTCGAGGGTGTCAGACTTGATTGCTGTAGTTATTGGAATATCTTGGAAGGTGTTACTGAGTCTGTTAAATATAGGGTTAGATATCATGGAAACATATACGTTTATTCAAATTTTATTCATGCCAAGATGCAATGCTTATTAAGATATGGACATTCTATGCTCATGACCTAGGCCAAAAAAATAAAAGGGGAAAAACTCAAGATAATAAGGTAAGGGATTCCAAGAGGCCTCAGCTAGGAGGAGGGTTTTCTCAATAAAAATCTGTTGGTGGCAATGGTTATTTCCAACAAGGTCAAAGATTTCATGGACTAGGATCTTCACAAGCTTTAGGCCAATGATTTGACAAGGATATGGTGAACAACCCTAAGAACCAAGGTAGTGGTGCTAGTGGACCTATTTTTCCCAAGTGTCCCAAGTGTAGACGGAACCATAGAAGCAACTGTTTGATTGGTATGGATGCTTGCTACGGGTATAGTGAAATAGGACATAAGTTCTCTGATTACCCTAGCTATGCTAAAAAAGGAAGAGATGATCATCCTCAAAGAAAACTTACTACATGCAAATAAGTTTAGTAGGATGCCTCAAGATTGAAGGTTGGTGACCAATATCATAATAGGTTCTTGATGAGTCCATATCTCGAACATATTTTGGACTTAGAATGTGATGAAATGTTGTCCTCAGTGCGCTATAATGTTCCAAATACAAACTAATACTCATATTGTATATAAGGAGTTGAGCTAAAAGTGCATAAGTGGGCAATACTCAACAAATCTTTGAAAAGGAGCAAAAATGTGTAAAAGGTAGACAAAAGTGGCCTCACCGACTTATTCAGTGTACCGCCAAATGCATAATAAAAATACCTAATATTCCAGCAACCAAGTCTCAAGTTCATGCCAGAAATGCAGTCAGAATCGAATTTGTTGAACATATTTGGCACATCATGGAATGGCCAGGGAGATCGCCTATTATTGTAGAACTTAGCATTCCTAGCTCATTACAGAAGGGTGACGGAGAAGAAACTTTGGCGAATTACCAAACATGTTGAGCAAATTAATGGACTGTCATCTAATCTTATAAAGACTCAAGTATTCAAGGAGATACAGAGGAAAGCGGTTAAGTGCACACTCGACATATCATCGACGTGCTCGGCGATGGCTGACCTTGACCACTAAGTAGCAACTTGGTGCACAAATTTTCATAATTTTGTGACTATTTAAGGATTTTAGAATGGACATTGTATATATCATTCACTTCAAGTTTTCGTAGATAGAGGTAGTGTGAGATTAGGGTACTTAGAATATTCTTTCTTAATAGTACAAGATTGAGATGGTTTCAAGCTTGTGGAGGAACAAATTAGAGAGATTTTCTGGTATAAATCAATTTTTCTCTTATAATCCTTATTACCCATGTACTCAGTTGTAGAAATTTGTATTGGATTTTTAATTTCAAGCATGAGTGGCTAAAACCCCATGTTGGGAGATGTGTAATTAATATGGGTTTTTGAATTCTATGTTGGATCTTTGATATTTTGACTTTATTACTGTTAATTTGATTGAATTTATGTCCATTACTAAGTTTATCCATAATGTTAAGGTTGCAAACTTGGGGTTTTATTATATCTCTAATTATTGCTTTAGTATGAATAGTTAGAGTGTGGAATGAATGTATTATCTAGAGGCCTTTTGGGGTTTCAGTTGAATGCCATACCCATGGATTCAATGGCTAAAGTCTTAGGTGGTTTGCTGTGATATCTCAGGCCTGGTGTGTCCCAGAGGGATCTGCGTGTGATATCATAATTGAATCACACGAAACACTTTTGTTGTCTCAATTGAAGCTTAGGTTACCAACATCCTAGTCTATTCACTAATCTTTAACTTAATTAGTCAAATACTTGGACCCAGTTTAGTAGATCTACTATATTTGCACATCCCAAACATCTCTCTAAATCTATTGATTAGTTTGCTAATTTAGTTATTGTTTGATGAATCTCAATTTTAATTATTGTAACCTTCCAATTAGAACATACAATTGCCTAATTTAATGAAATACTTCACCTTTTGAATCACCATTCCCTGTGGGATTTGTCCCTGACTCTATTGTTGGATAATATGCTGATGATGACCGTCCCTACTTCCTTTGAGTGGTAGGATTAATCATCCATAAAAATGGAACCATTGCCAAGAATGGTGCTAGTTCTTGACTGAAGTGCTTGTTGAATTTAGTTCTAGTAGATGGGATTATTTAACTGTTTTTTTGTTGTTTTTATTGTTGATAAAGAGGTGTTAAGATGGAGAATGAAAGGAGTATCTAGGGTGATATCATGGGATATATAAATGACCTTCAAAATATCAATTGGGACAAAGTAGGTAGTACAGAGGCAATACAGTTATCTCATATAGTCGAAAATACTGAGTTTAAAGTTGCTGATACAATGTTAAAATTGCTTCAGTTGATAGGACTACTCAGGTGCAGGCCTATGGATCTTCATGAGCATCTTCAGAATTTTAGATATTTACTTACCATTCAAATATTGGGATGTCACGTAAGAAGCCATTAGATTGAGGCTTTTTCCATTCTCTATAATAGGAGAAGCCATGAAGTGGTTGGCTGAACTTCCTTGAGATTCAATTGTGTCATAGGAGGAATTACAAAATGTGTTCCTCAAAAGATTCTTCCCTCCTTCAAGGATGGTCAAGCTATAACAGAGTATTTAAAATTTTAGAAGGGTTGATGATGAACAATTGCATGAAGCTTGGCTACAGTTCTGGAAGCTCTTATGTTAGTGCTCAACTCATGCAATTCTTGATCATTTGCTGTTGCAACATTTCAATGTGAGTCTAAGCATTATCAATGAGAGTGTGGTAGATGAATTAGTAAGAGGAGGGCTTATGAAGCAAACATTTACTATTGCCTTAGAATTGCTAGATGACATGACCAAAATATATAGGGTGTAGTACTTCTAAGTTAATTATCTTTCTTCAAGAAATGGGGGATTATCTAGAGATCAGCTAGCTAAAGAGCAGGAGTGAGATGAGAACATGGTGAGAATAATGAAGTAGCTGAATCTTTTAACACATTATGTAACTAATAGTGATAGAAAACAACAATTGAATATTGTGCATGTTGCTGGGAATTTATCTTGTGAATATAAGCAAAGTTAGAGTGGTCACAAAGAAGAAGTTTATTTCGTAGGGAGTCATGTATTGGGTTCTCGACTGGCCTTTCAATGGTCACCTGGAAATCAATACCGAAACACTGGAAATGACTAGACTGATGGTAGGTGGATGAACCAATCTGTGAGTTGTCAAAGTAAAGAATAAGAGAGAGGTTACTTCACTTCACATCAACATATATTGCAGTCCAATGAGCCATTTGTAAAGCAGATGAGTCACTAATTAAGGAGATTCTTGCGAAGATCTAAAGCAAGGTAGAAACCTGTAATGACTCAGATATCGTACAATGTCGTTGGACCTTAGAAACCTTATTTTGGTTAAAGATTTGGACCAAGTGTGTCTCAAGAGAGACTACACAGCCAGTGTGGTGTCACACGAACTGTATGAATGTCGTTGGACCTTAGAACCCTTATTTTGGTTAAAGATTTGGACCAAGTGTGTCTCAAGAGAGACTACACAGCCAGTGTGGTGTCACACGAACTGTATGGCCTCAAGTGAGACCAGACTTAGCCTTAAATCTTGCATGTTGGCCTTGGGGTGGTGTTGCAAGCTAATCCACACCTCACTGGCACCCTATACGAGCCATGTGATACTTCATGGGTCATGTGGAGGAGCCGTGGGGTGGTTTATGCTTGCTAACCCTATCATTAGGGCTAAGGGAGGCCACACAAGCAATCACACTGGTCGTGTGGTGTGAGACGGCCCATTTGGCCTTCGGTGAAGCTTCTGGAGTGAAAATATTCAAAGTATAGAATCATCGAATCGTAACGTTTTCATGAAATTTTCCTAAAGTTGGGGAGACAAGAGTACCACACGGACCGTGTGGCTTCACACGACTCATGAAGGGTGTCCATTTGGTGGTTCATGCGAAATAATTCTAAGTGTTGGTTCAAGGTCGATATTTCCAAAAAACTTTCTAAGTATCATTTCACGAGCACTCCATATGGACCGTGGAGTGCCACACGAGCCATTTGCTCTCAAGTCAAATGACTTTTGGTAAATTTTTTCTGATATTCGTTAATGGCATTTTCATAAATTTGATTATTTTTATTAGTCTTTTGGGAATTCCTATGCTATTATAAGGTCATGTAAAGACGTAAAACCTATTTCAAACATTGAAACCTATCTCTCATAATTTTAAACTCTCTCAAGTACAACTCTCAAAGAAACTCTTGGGAATGTCAACCTGGGGGCTAAAGAACTCAACTCTCCTTTAAAATTCTTTGGGGTTTCTTCATCTTAGTGAAAGTACGTGGGTTTTGATCCTTGGTTACTTCCAATCAAGGAGACCCAAAAGTATTTTCAAGAAAACCTTAATAGATTTTGCTTACTTTAATTTGGGATTTTGAATATTATGATTCCTAAATTTCTATTGATGCATGAGTAATGTTTATTTGATGATTTTAATGAGATTTAAACCATTATATAAGGATTTATTTTGGGTTTATGAAATTATCAGTTTGCATGTGCACATATATGTCTATTGATTATGTCTCTTTGAGCATTTTGGGTGCTTGCACAATTTTGGTATATGAATGGGCTATTCCTATGTATGAAAATTGTGACTATGAAAGTATGGTTTTGGCATTTGAGCCTAAGTATGAACTATTATGAATGATGTTTAGCTTTTAAGCCCAATTGTGCATTGAAATTTTTTGGCAGGACTTATATCTCTTTGAAAGCATGAATGACTATGTATATTATAAGTATTCTTATGAGATGATAATTTTGCATCGATAGAATGAGGGTCCTCTCTTTTTTCTTAAACTATGTGTTGAACATATGTTCCTTTTTGAAATGGGAGGCCTATAAGGAAAGATGCCTCCGAAATGGAATTTGGTGGTGGACAGGGACACCCTTGGTGTGATAAGTATGGGAAGCCCCACAGGGTGACTGTTGGAGAATTCTGGGTGCCTATTTTGGGTGTGGTCATAAGAATCACAAGGTTGCTGACTGTCCCATGAATTCTCCGAGGAATGTTGCTTCATACGAAATGGGAGGCCCGTAAGGTGAAGCATGGTTTACCATTGGCAAGTAAACCACTTCTTTACCAATGAGGGTTAATCATCAGGATTTCAAGTAATAGCTCGTTTGGTCTTACTTATGTCGGTTGAGGTCTCATCCCCAATATATATATAAGCATCATATGCACTTCATGTATCATGAATTTCTTACCATCTTGTTATATTATATTCTTTGATATTCGATTCTTTCTATATTATATGCCCTTGTCATCTAACATTGATATGCAATGTATACTCCCGTGGGTGAATCTGTTGTTACATATAAGGTCCATCATGGTTGTCCTGTTGCTATGTTGTATTAGGTGTTTTCCTGTGATCTTGTGGAACTTGAGTTCATACATTGCATCCTGCATACTTAGTACCTTCAAACGTACTAATATATACTCTTACCTACATAATTTCACCATGTAGGGACCGAGGACTTTGATCATCCACCTTTTGGCGCTTAGCTCGGATTCTAAGTTTATTTGTAGTGGTGAGTTGTATCTTCCAAGGATTATCCACCATCCATCTACCCTTGTTACTTTTCATTTCTTTATGTATTGAGGGTAAGCTCGAGGAATATCTTGGCCCCGACCCTTCTATGTAGAGGCACTGTTGGACATCTTGTAAACCTCCTAATATTTTAGGCTATGTGTTATGACTTAAGTCTATGATATGAGTCGATTACCTTTGGCTATTATTATGTGAATGGTTATGTGATTGATGGCTTATTATATGTTATGATGGAATGATCCTAAGTCCTGGAATGCCCCCATAGAGTGAGTCATATTTGCTCGTCCCATATTTGAATCGCTAATGTGTGTTTTGGCATCTTGAGGCTTGTTTGGGACTCTTGGGTTCCTATTCACTATGTCACATCTAGGCCCTAGGTACGGGTCATGATAAAGATGGTATTAGAGCCTTAGGTTTTTAAATTATCCTAGGAGTCCAACGTGCCGCATCAAGTAGAGTCCAATTTATGGGTGTGAAGTGCACCATTCCTATAAGTAGGAGGCTATGACAACATTTTAGGAATTATCTCACTTTTCCAAGTCTTATGTCGTACTTTGAATAGTTGGATTAGCTCTTGACCTTGAATGATATACTTGCTCTATTTTAGAAGTTGCCTCGTTGTAACCCTGCCAGACCAGCCCTGGCCAACGAGGGTCAAGCACCTCAAGGGCTGATGGATAAGGCTGTCTGTAATGGTAAATTCCATATGGCCTTTATCATGCTTTCCTAGGTGGTGACTACTCACACTAGGCAGGCCAACCTGCCTCAGGATCCCACTGCGGCTTCTAGAGAAAGGGATTTAACTCGGATGAATCCTTCAGAGTTCTTTGGGTCTAAAGCTAATGAGGATGCTCCGAAGGTCATTGATGAGCTCACCAAAGTGTTGAAGGTCATATGTGTCACTTCGGAGGAGAAAACAGAACTGGCTGCCTATCAGTTGAAGGATGTAGCCCAAGTGTGGTGCACTCAGTGGTCTATAGAGAGGGTTTGTGGTGATGCTGTTAATTGGGAGGAGTTCATGTTTGCTATCCTGGACCATTTCTTCTTGCTTGTTCTTAGGAAAGCCAAAATGACTGAGTTTATCAACCTCAGGTAGGGTAATATGAGTGTGAGGGATTATACCCTCAAGTTTACTCAGCTCTCTGAGTATGCTTCGACACTTATGGTTGATCCTCGTGTAAGAATTCACAAGTTCATTTCTGGTATCTCTGACTTGCTTGTAAATGAATGTCATATGACCATGCTTAATTAGGATATGGACATATCTAGACTTATGGTTTATGCCGGACAAATCGAAGGGAAGAAACTCAAAGAGAGGAGAATTCTTGATCCTAAAAGGGCCCATTTTAATGGTGGTTTTTTTGATTCTCAGGGTGGTGGTTTTGGTCGCTTACAACAGGGCCAACATTCAAGTGCTCGGGTTGCTAATGCTAGGGAGCCTCCTCTTAGGGCCAAGGTTCAGGTGCTTGGGATGCTAATGCTAGGGTACCTCCTCCTAGGGCACTGGTTGGTGGTGGACAGGGACACCCTTGGTGTGATAAGTATGGGAAGCCCCACAGGGTGACTGTTGGAGAATTCTGGGTGCCTATTTTGGGTGTGGTCATAAGAATCACAAGGTTGCTGACTGTCCCATGAATTCTCCGAAGGGTCAAGGCCAAGTGGCCTAAGGTAATCAAGGTTAGCAAAGAGTTTCTCAAGGTGTTGCTCCGAGGAACAAAAAATTCTATACTCTTCATGCACGTCAGAAGGTTGAAGAGGCTTTAGAGGTTGTGACTAGTACGTTAAAAGTCTTTGATTTTGATGTTTATACTTTGCTTGATCTAGGTGCAAACTTGTCTTTTATGACTCCTCTGTTGGCTATTACGTTTGGTATAAGTCTAGAAATTTTAAGGGACCCTTACTCAATGTATACTCCCGTGGGTGAATCTGTTGTTACATATAAGGTCCATCATGGTTGTCCTGTTGCTATGTTGTATTAGGTGTTTTCCTGTGATCTTGTGGAACTTGAAATGTATGATTTTGATGTGATTCTTGGGATGGATTAGTTGCATGCATCATATACCTCTATAGATTGTAGAATCCAAAAAGTCAAGTTCCAACCTCCTGGTGAGCCCGTTCTTGAATGGAAAGGTAGTGACTTCGCTATTAAGGGTCAGTTTATTTCCTACCTCAAAGCTCAAAAAATGATCTCCAAGGGGTGTATATACCACATAGTAAGGGTTAAGGATGTGGAATCCGAATTGCCTACTCTTGAGTCCGTTTCGGTGGTGAATGAGTTTTCGATGTGTTTCCCAAAGACTTGCTCAGTATTCCTCCTGAAAAGGAAGTGGACTTTGGCGAAGACCTTCCTCTGGATACTCAATCGATCTCTATCCCTCCCTATCTTATGACACTGACTGAGTTGAAAGAATTGAAGGATCAGTTTAAAGATTTTTTAGAGAAGGGTTTCATCAGGCTAAGTATATCTCCATGGGGTGCTCCAGTTTTATTTGTAAGAAAGAAAGATGGATCTCTTTGGATTTGTATTGATTATAGGCAATTGAATAAGGTGACCATTAAAAATAAATATCCATTGCCTAGGATCGATGCTCCTACTTATCAGGATGTGTATTGATTATAGGCAATTGAATAAGGTGACCATTAAAAATAAATATCCATTGCCTAGGATCGATGAATTATTTGACCAACTGCAAGGGGCTATTCACTTTTTGAAGATTGACCTCCGTTTCGGGTATCATCAGTTAAAGGTTAGAGAATGTGATATTTCTAAGACGGCCTTTCGGACGAGATATGGGCACTTTGAGTTTGTAGTGATGTCATTTGGCCTAACTAATGCTCGGCCATGTATATAGATCTTATGAATCGGGTGTTCAAGCCATTCCTTGATAGTGTTGTGGTTGTCTTCATTAAAGATGTTCTTATCTATTCCTAGAGTGAGCGGGAATATATGGATCATTTGAGGTCAATTTTGCAAACCTTAAGAGAGAAGAAGTTGTATGCCAAATTTTTAAAATGCGATTTTTTGTTGGGTGAAGTTGTTTTTCTAGGTCATGTGGTATCGTGATGGTATAAAAGTGGATCTGAAGAAGACCGAGGAGGTTTAGAATTGGCCTAGACCGTTGACTCCTTTGAATATTCAAAGCGTCCTTGGGTTAGTAGGTGATTATAGATGATTTGTTGAGGGGTTCTCTTCCTTTCCATCTCCATTGAATAAGTTGACCCAAAAGAAGACTAAGTTTGTGTGGTCGGATAAGCGTGAGAAGAGTTTCCAAACTTTGAAGGATCGACTTATATTGGCTCCGATTTTGAGTCTACCAAATAGTCTGGATGAGTTTATAGTGTATTGTGATGCTTCTTGAATTTGGTTGGGTTGTGCACTCATGCAATATGGTAAAGTGATAGCTTGTTCCTCAAGCCAATTGAAGGTGCATGAGCATAATTACCCGACTCATGACCTTGAGTTAGGGGCGGTGGTTTTTGCTTTGAAAATTTGGAGGCACTATTTGAACAGAGTGCATGTTGAGGTTTTCACCTATCATTAGAGTTTGCAATATATGTTCACTCAAAGAGATCTTAACTTAAGACAAAGAAGATAGTTTGAACTCTTAAAGGATTATGACATGAGTGTTCTATATCACCCCGGCAAGACAAATGTAGTAGCCGATGCTCTTAACAGGCTTTCTATGGGAAGTGTGGCTCATGTTGAGGAGGAGAAGAAGGAGTTGGTAAGGGATGCTCATATTTGTGAAACGCCCCAAAACGCTCGAAAATGTGCCTTAAAAATGCCCATAATTGTAATTTCTATGTATCTCAAAATCTGTGTGTGATATCGAATATCCAACTTCATCTTTGTGATCTGGGGGCAACATTGAGTGGGAAATGGGTATAACCCTGAGTTTAGAGAAACCATAGTGAAAAATAATTTTTCCAAAAATTTCAAATTCCAATGACGATCCGCGCCATGGCCGCGACGCGCCAAGGGTGCGAATCAGTGTTAATTTTCTTGAAATTTTGGTTTCAGCCTAAGGGTCTTGAGGTCTTGGCCCCATGCCCGCTTATGCATAAAAACACCAATACTTAGCCATTTTTCAACTCTACATCACTCAAGACTCTCAAAACCCTCTCTAACACTTAACCAAATATTTCATCCAAAATCAAATGTCTCAAGCATAATTATGGGTCTCAAGCATAATTCTGGATCTCAAGAACTCCCTTCAAGCTTCAAGTCTCCTTGAAGTCTACACCAAGAAAATCTCCAAGTTTAAGGTATGTAGGTTTCAACCATTGGGTCCTTTCACCCATGGTGTCCAACCTTCATTTTTATGAAAAATTGCATGTTTCCAAGTTGTATAACTTATGAGTATTACTTATTATGAATTATGTTGGGGTTTTATGAAATGTTGATTAGAAACACATGCCTACCTATTTTAAGCTTATACTGTGAGATGGTTTGTCTATTCTGACTATGCATGTTTTGGGCTATAAAATTATGATCTATTATGACATTTGACGATGAATTTCAAGGTATCTTACATGAGGGTTTTACTATATGTTAGTGGGTTGATTTAAATTAAGTTTTCTCATATTATTTCACTCTTAAAATGCATGATTTTGAACTAGCATTACACACCTGCCAAGTGTTTGATAAAATATCTTGACAAGGATTCTTGAGCTATTGATGATATATTGTATGGATTATGAATCAAGTGACTATATGATGATTAAGGGATTGTATATGTGTATTGAGTTCATGAAAGTATCTATAGTGTTGCAGGTTGACCATACCTTGTTGGGGGGTGGCATCCGCAACCACCTTGTTGAGGGAGTGGCAAGAGTCAATCACCTTGTCCGGAGGTGGCATGCCTGTACTACCACGTTGAGTGATATGTACCTCAATCTTTTTGTTGGTGGGTGGCATGCCCGTACTACCACGTTGAGGGGTATGTACCTCAATCACCTTATCGAGGGTGGTATGCCCGTACTACCACGTTGAGTGATATGTACCTCAATCTTTTTGTTGGTGGGTGGCATGCCCGTACTACCACGTTGAGGGGTATGTACCTCAATCACCTTATCGAGGGTGGTATGCCCGTACTACCACATTGAAGGGTATGTACCTCAATTATCTTATTTGGGGGGTGGCATGCCCATACTACCTCGTTGAGGGTTAGGTACCTCAATCACCTTCGAAAGGGGTGACATGCCTTGGGGTTCAAGTGATAGTTTGCTTGGGCTATATTGATATAGTCTCTTCCTACACATGTAATCTATATTGCAAGTTATATGGTTTTCAAGCATGTTTTACTTCAAGCATTGATTATGCATGCCATATTGATATTATACTTATCTATTGCCTATTACTATGCATTATGACTATATTGGCTTTTGTCTTTTTGCATTGCATCCTTCATACTTAGTACATTCAAATGTACAAAAGTATACATTTGCCTACATGATATCACCATTTAGGAACTAGAGCTCCTCTTGATCATCCTCTATGAGGCTAGTGAGACTATTGGAAGAAAAGCTTGGTGAGTCCTCAAGTTTGGGGACACTATCTACTTTCTCTTGCTATTTCTAAGACTTCTCAATGTAGAACATATGATATTATGAGGGTGAGCCCGGAGAGTGTCTTGGCCTCTACTCCAATCTATATTTAGAGGTGTTTTTGGAATAATTCATGTTCTTATGCTTTGTGCTTTGAATCTTTATGCTTTATAAATGTCAAGACTTTTCTTAGTCCCTCCTTCCCTTGTTTATATTCTTGTTGTTGTTTACTTTACTTCTGGGACCAAGAATGTGTAATTGAAATGCTAAGAGGCTTGTTTGGGTCCATTCGGGTTCCCATTCCTAGTGTCACGTCTAGGCCCTAGGCTTGGGTCATGACAAACTTTATATTAGAGCACTAGGTTGTTAATGATCCTTGGGATCCAACATGCTACGTCAATTAGAATTTTGTTCATGGTTGTGAAGTGCACCACAACTATGAATAAGAGGCTATTAGGCATTTTAGGAAATGTTTTCCTTCTTCTTTATCTATGTTGTGCTTTAGGAGTAAGGTAAGGCTTTTCCTCTAACGAATGTTCTTTGCTATCCTAGATCATGTTAATTCTAAGAGAAAGAAGAGCCCGTACTCTCGAGAAGCAATTGGCCCCTCTTGCTCCTTAAGTTCCTCAAGATGGGGGAGTGGCCTATGAAGAGTTCCGAGATGCTATTACCATGTTGGCCCATGCCATGACTAATTAAATCAACCAAGGGTCCCATGCCCCTCATGCTCCTACTCCGACCTCAAGGGTGAGGGATTTTACTAGAATGAACCCACCAGAGTTCCACGGGCCCAAGGTGGATGATGATCCACAAAAATTCATTGATGAGGTATATAAGGTGTTGTCCATTATGGGGGTTAATTCAGAGGAAAAAGTAGAGTTAGCGGCCTACCAACTAAAGGGGTGGCTCAAATTTGGTTCACTCAATAGAAGATGGAGAAGGGGAATGTTGATGCTATCCTTTGAGAAGAATTCAAAGCTGTATTTCTCAACCAGTTCTTTCCTATTGAGCTTAGGGAGGCAAAGATGATGAAATTTATGAATCTAAAACAAGGATCTATGAGTATGAAGGAGTATGCCCTCAAGTTCAATCAACTCTCTAAGTATGCCCCACAATTGGTCGCCGAGCTGAGATCTAGGATAAACAAATTTATGTCAAGTATGTTCGACTTGGTCAATGAAAAGTGTCGTACTGCCATATTAATAGGTGATATGGATTCGTCCCTCCTCATAACATATGTCAAACAACTAGAGGGGGAAAGGTTGAGAAAGATAAGAAGCGGTGAGGCCAAGAGGGCTCGTCTTGAAGGTGGATTCCAAAATTCCAAGGGTGACTGGTTTCCTCAAGGCCCCAAGTTCCAAGGCCAAGGGTCTTCTAATACTCCTAACTGAAGGTTTGCTAATGACAATCCTATATGCTAAAGGCATCGTAGGAGCTATAATGGACCATGTATGAGAAACACTAATGCTTACTATGGTTGTGGTGAGGTGGGTCATAAGGTTATTGATTGTCCACGTGTACAAAACAAAGGTAGAGATGGTCGTCCACTAGGCCAAGGTGCAAATGTGGGTCTAAAGGGAAGAAGAGGCCAACAAGGGGGTGCCCTAAGGGAAAATAGGTTTTATGCTCTTTAGGGGAGACAAGGGGTGAATGAAGTGGTCGATATTGTCACCGATATGTTAAAGGTTTTAGATTTTGATGTGTATGCTTTGATTGACCCGGATGCCACTCTTTCTTTTATTACTCCTTTTGTTGCCAAAAAGCTTCATGTTAGCCCCCAATTATTCTATGAAACCTATGAAGTGTCTATCCCAATTGGTGAGTCTATTGTTGCTAAAAAGGTTTATAGAAATTATCCCATATTCATATTGCATAAAATCTTGGCTTGTGATTTTTTTGAATTAGATATAGTGGATTTTGATGTCATTCTTGGGATGGATTGATTGCATGCATAATATGCTTATATTGATTGTAGAACTCGTAGGGTCAAATTCCAATACCCAAATGAACCCGTCCTTGAGTGGGAAAGTTGTGATGCGGTGGTCAAGGGTAGATTCATTTCTTGTATTAAAGCCCAAAAGTTGATTTCTTAGGGTTATCTATATCATCTAGTTAGGGTTAGGGATATTGAGTCCAAACTCCTTCCTATAGAGTCGGTTCTGGTGGTTAATGAGTTTCTTGGTGTCTTTCCTGATGAGCTTCCCAGTGTTCTTCCTAAAAGGAAATTTGATTTTTGTATAGAACTTCTTTGTGATACTCAACCCATTTTTATTCTCCTTTACTATATGGCCTCGACGGAGTTGAAGGAGTTGAAAGAGCAATTGAGAAATTTCTTGGAAAAGGATTTCATAAGGCCTAGTAAGTCCTCTTGGGGTGCACTAGTGTTATTTTGTAAGAATAAGGATGGTTCTCTTAGAATGTGCATTGATTACCGGTAACTTAATAGAGCCACCATTAAGAATATGTACCCTCGACCAAGGATTGATGACCTTTTTTATCAACTTCAAGGGGCTAATCACTTCTTTTAGATTAATCATCGGTCGGGGTATCACCAAGTGAAAGTGAGGAAGTGTGATATTCTCAAGACGGCTTCCTAGACTAGGTAAGGGAACTTTGAGTTTGTGGTTGTATCCTATGGGTTGACTAATGCACCAGATATATTCATGGATCTTATGAATAGGGTCTTGAAACCCTACCTTGACTTGTTTGTGGTGGTTTTTATTGATGATGTCTTGATCTATTCATATAGTAAGGATGAGCATGTAGATCACTTGAGGGTGGTGTTGCAAATCTTGAGGGAGGAGAAGTTGTATGCTAAATATGAAAAATGTGAGTTTTAGTTAAAAGAGGTTGCTTTCCTAGGGCATGTGGTTTCGGGTGATGATATTAAGGTGGATCCTATGAAGACAGAGGTGATTAGAAATTGCCCTAGACCTTTCATCCCATCTGATATTAGAAATTTCTTGGGTTTGGAGGGTTATTATCGGAGGTTTGTAAATGGATTCTCTTCTATTGCTTCCCCTATGACTAAGTTGACCCAAAAAAGGCAAAATTTGTGTGGACTGATGAATGAGAGAAGAGTTTCTAAACTTTGAAAGATAAGCTTGTCTCCGCTCCTATCTTATCTCTATCAGAAGGGTTGGAGGGTCTGTTGTGTATTTTGATGCCTCAAGAATTTGTTTGGGGTGTGTGTTGATGCAAAGTGGTAAGGTGATAGTGTATGCCTCTTAACAACTTAAGGTACATGAGAAGAATTATCCTACCCATAATCTTGAATTAGCGGTCGTGGTATTTGCTTTGAAAATTTGGTGTTACTACTTGTATGGGGTCCATATTGATGTGTTTACAAATCATAAGAGTCTCCAATATGCGTTCACCCAAACATGATCTTAACTTGAGACAAAGAAGGTGGTTAGAGCTCCTTATAAATTATGATATGAGTATGCATTATCACCCCGAAAAAGCTAATGTTGTGGCCAATGCTCTAAGTAGGGTGTCTATAGGTAGCCTAGCTCATGTTGATGATAGTGGTAAAGAGGTGGTTAGTGAGGTCCATCAGTTTGCTAGATTGGGGGTTAGGTTGGATGAAGTTTACAATGGTGGTGTAGTAGTTGTTGATGGTTCTAAATCTTTCTTAGTTGAAGAGGTGAAGGCAAAACAAGACCTTAACCCCTCCTTGTTAGAGTTGAAGACCTTGGTGGGAGATGGTAAAGTGGAGGTTTTCTCCCAATGGGGAGATGGTGCCCTTAGGTATCAAGGTAGATTGTATGTGCCTAGTATTGATGATAACGCCTTGGTGAGTGACGGGAAGGTGGAGGTTTTCTCCCAAGGGGAAGATGGTATGCTTTTGTATTAAGGTAGGTTGTATGTGCCTAGTGCTGAAGACTTGAGAAAGAAGATTTTAGATGAGGCTCATAATTCATCCTATTCTATTCACCTTGGTTCTACAAAGATGTATAGAGATTTGAAAGAGGTATATTCGAGAAATGACTGATTATAACGGATATGGTTTAGGGAGCCTTGGAGAAGGTGAGGTTGGTAAGGGAGAAGTTGAAAATAGTCCAAAGTAGACAAAAGTTCTATTCTAATATGAGGAGGAGGGATCTTGAGTTTAAGGTATGTGATTGAGTTTTCTTGAAAGTCTCATCCATGAAGGGTGTGGTTTGATTTGTCAAGAAGGGTAAATTGAGCCCAAGGTTTGTGGGTCCTTATAGAGTGTTGAGGAGGATTGGTAAGGTGGCGTATGAGTTTGATTTGCCATTGATATGAATATGGTTCATCCAGTCTTCCATGTGTCCATGTTGAGAAAGTGTCTGGGTGACCCCAGTGCTATAGCGCCTTTGGATATTGTGGGTGTGGTAGAAGATAATTGACTTATGAGGAGGCTCCCATAGAAATTTTTGATAGACAAGTGAAAAGGTTGAGAAACAAAGATGTAGGTTCCGTCAAGGTTCTTTGGAGAAACCAAGAAGTTGGAAGTGCTACATGGGAAGCTGAGGCAGACATACAAAAGCATTATCAATATCTCTTCCACTCTACTCAATCCTAAGGTACTAATTTAAGTCCCATGTATAATTTCAATTCTTAAGTGTCAACCCTTATGTCATTTTGCATGTATCCATATTTATGTTGACAAGTTTATGGTGATTTTTGACACTCATGTTGAGATTTTTGAAAATGATGTTTAAATGCGTTTGTTGCATTCATGTTGGGCTAAATACTGAAATTTTTGTTTCTGCCTAAGGGCCTTGGGGCCTTGGCCTATGCCCACCTACGCCTAAAAAACCTATACTTAGCCTTTTTTGAACTCTATATCACTCAAGACACTCTTAAAACCCTCTCTAATACTTCACCAAACATTTCATCCAAATTTAAGTGTCTCAAGCGTAATTTCGGATCATAAGAACTGCCTTCAAGCTTCAAGTCTCCTTAAAGTCTACACCAAGGAAATCCCCAAGTGTAAGGTATGTGGGTTTCAACCATTGGGTCCTTTCACCCATTGTGTCCAACCTTCATTTTTATGAAAATTGCATGTTTCCAGGTTGTGTTACTTATGTTTATTACTTATTATGAATTGTGATTACAAATTATGTTGGGGGTTTTATGAAATGTTGATTGGAAACACATGTCTACCTATTTCAAGCTTATACTGTGAGATGGTTTGTCTATTGTGACTATGCATATTTTGGCTATAAAACTATGATCTATTATGAGATTTGACAATAGATTTCAAGGTATCTTAGATGATGGTTTTACTATGTTTTGGTTGTTGATTTACATTAAGTTTTCTCACATTATTTCACTCTTGAATTGCATGATTTTGAACTAGCATTGTACATCCATCAAGCATTTGATAAAATGTCTTGAGAAGCATTCTTGAGCTATTGATGATCTATTGTATGGATTATAAATCACATGACTATATGATGATTAAGGGATTGTATGTATGTATTGAATTCATGAAAGTATCTATGGTGTTGCAAGTTGACCACAACTTGCTGGGAGGTGGCATGCACAACCACTTTGTTGAGGGGATGGCAAGCCTCAATCACGTTATCGGCGGGTGGCATGCCCTTACTACCATCTTGAGGGGTATGTACCTCAATCACCTTGTTGGGGGTTGGTATGCCCATACTACCACATTGAGGGGTATGTACCTCAATCACCTTGTCAGCGGGTGGCATGCCCATGCTACCACGTTTAGGGGTAGATCCCTCAATCACCTTCCAAGGTCATGGCATGCCTTAGAGTGCAAGTGATAGTTTGATTGGGCTATATTGATATTGTCTCTTCCTACACATGTAATCTATATTTGCAAGTTATATGATTTACAAGCATGTTTTACTTCAAGCATTGATCATGCATGCCATATTGATATTATACTTATCTATTGCTTATTACTATACGTTTTGACTATATTGACTTTTGTCTTGTTGCATTTTATCTTACATACTTAGTACATTCAAACTTACTAACACATACTTTTGCCTACATAATATAACCATGTAGGAACCAAAGCTCCTCTTGATCATCCTCTACGAGGCTAGTGAGATTATTTGAAGAAAAGCTTGGTGAGTCCTAAAGTTCAGGGACGCTATCTACTTTCTCTTGCTATTTCTAAGACTTCTTGATTTTGAACATATGACATTATGAGGGTGAGCTCGGAGAATGTCTTGGCCCCTGCTCCAATCTATGTTTAGAGGTGTTGTTGGAACAATTGATGTACTTATGCATTGAGCTTTTACTCTTTATTCTTTATAAATGTCAAGACTTCCCTTAGTCCCTGTTTCCCTTGTTTTTATTCTTATTGTTGTTCACTTTGCTTTCGCGACCAAGGATGTGTAATTGAAATGCTAAGAGCCTCGTTTGGGTCTCTTCGGGTTCCCATTCGATGTGTCACATCAAGGCCATAGGCTTTGGTCACGATAGTTTGGCTAGATTAGGTGTTAAGGTGGACTATTCCAATGATGGTGGTATGCATGTTCTAAATAGGCAGAATCTTCGGTGGTTGTTGATGTGAAGGCTAAGCAAGATGTAGATCCATCCTTGGTTGAATTGAAGAAATTGGTTGTCAAGAAGAATATTGAGGTGTTCTCCCAAGGGGGAGATGGTGTACTTCTGTATCAAAATCGATTATGTGTTCCGAATGTGGATGATCTTAGAAAGGTTATCATGAGTGAAGCCCATGGTTCTCATTATTCTATTCACTCGGGATCCACTAAAATGTATCGGGATTTGAAGAAGGTGTATTGATGGCATGGTATGAAGAGCGACATAGCCATGTTTGTATCCGAATGCCCAAATTGTCAACAAGTGAAGGTGGAGCATCAAAGACCCGGTGGGTTTGGCTCAAGACATTAAGATTCCTACTTGGAAGTGGGAGGACATAAATATGGACTTTGTGGTTGGATTGCCTTGGACTCGGAAACAATTTGACTCCATTTGGGGTATCGCCGATTGGATGACTAAATCAGCTCATTTCTTTACCAATTAAGACTACTTTTGGTGCCGAAGACTATGCAAAGTTGTATATTCGGGAATTGGTAAGGTTACATGGCGTGCCTAGATCTATCATATCGGATTGGGGTACATAATTTACTTCTAACTTTTGGAGGTCGTTTCAAAAGGGATTTGGTACTAAGGTCTAGTTGAGCACCGCCCTTCATCCCCAAACAGATGGGCAAGCCGAGAGGACGATTCAAACTTTAGAGGATATGTTGAGGGCTTTGTGTTAGAGTTCAAAGGTAATTGGGATGACCAACTCCCACTTATCGAGTTTGCTTATAATAATAACTTCTATGCTAGCATTGGTATGGCCTCATTTGACGCCTTGTATGATAGGAGGTGTATGTCTCCGGTGGGGTGGTTTGAGTTGGGGGAGGTGGCTTCGATTGGCCCAGACTTTATGGTGGAGGCCATGGAGAAAGTGACATTCATTAGAGAAAGGTTGAAGAGAGCTCAAAGTCACCAAAAGTCCTATTCGTATGCTAGGAAGAGGGATCTTGAGTTCCAAATTGGGGATTGGGTGTTTATGAAGGTCTCACCTTTGAAGGGAGTGATGCGTTTTTGCAAGAAATAGAAGCTAAGTACCTGGTATATAGGCCCTGATGAGGTTATTGAGTAGATTGGGAATATGGCGTCTTGTCATGACCTAAGCCTAGGGCCTAGATGTGATTGACGAATAGGGAAACCGAAGGAACCCCAAACAAGCCTTGTAGTATATCATTAAACATATTTGGTCACAGAAGCAATGCAAAACAACGTAAGAAACATAAATAAGGGGAATTGGGACTATGGGAGAGACTCATATTTAAATAGCTTGAATATCATAAGTAAGTCAAAGCTCAAGCATGATACATAACTTGCCCAACAACCCCTTTAACATAGGCCTTAACGGGGGCCAAGACAAGCAACTGGGCTCACCCTCATAGTAAAAGTATACCAAAAAAAAGGATAGTCTTTAATACATATTTTAAGAACATAGATATTTCTCTTGCACACGAGGACTCACCAACTAGCTTGAATGGATACCACTAGCCACGTGGAGGAGGATGATGACCAAATGAAGCTCCGGTTCCTACATGGTAACATAATGTAGGCAAAGAGTATGCGTTAGTACGTTTGACTATACTAAGTATATAGGATGCAATGTAATAAGAATCAGGCATCATAGTCAAAATGCAAGTCATAGTAGGCATAGAGTATGCCTTAGTACGTTTTATGTACTAAGTATGTAGGATGCAATGCAATAGGAATTAGGCATTATAGTCAAAATGCAAGATATTAAGCAATAGACATAATATTCAATATGCCATGTATGATCAATGCTTAAGTAAAACATGCTTAAGTAACTCATGCTTGTATAAGGTATCATATGGGAAGAAGAGACTAAGCTAGATTTCCAAATGTACAACCCTTTGGTAGGTTAGTGATGATGCCGCCCCATCACTTAGGTGGATGAGTACTAACCCTCATCTAAGTTGGTGATAATGCTGCCCCATCACCAAGGTGGATGAGTACTAACCCTCATTTAGGTTGATGAGTACTAACCCCCATCTAGGTTAGTGATGATGCCTCCCCATCACTTAGGTGGATGAGAACTAACCCTCATCTAGGTTGATGAGTACTAACCCCTATCTAGGTTAGTGATGATGCCTCCCCATCACTTAGGTGGATGAGAACTAACCCTCATCTAGGTTGATGAGTACTAACCCCTATCTAGGTTAGTGATGATGCCGCCCCATGACTAGGTGGAGAAGTATAAACCCTTCACTAGGTTATCCGGGCGCTTAGACCCCTCGGTTTGGGCATGGCCAAGTTCTACACTTTATATAGGATTCATCATAGTCTCTAATGCAATAATTCATATAGGAATAATCATATACATAAACTCAATTCATCATCATAACATCATTCATATCATATCTCATGCTTGGGACCTTCAATTCCTCAATAAACTATAACCGGACATTTTATCAAACACTTGGCGGGTGTGAAATGGTAGTATAAGACCATGCAAGTAAATCCATTGTAACATAATCCATCACCATCTTGCAACACCCCCAAGGAATTCACATCAAAACCCCTCATCAAAACTTACAATAGATCCAAGATATATAGTTCACAACATAGCAAAATAGTCACAACTTTACATATCTTTAACATAGTTCATAGGCATGTTCATACTAGTAAACCCATTTGTAAACTCAACTTTAAATCATGAAATTTAGGAAAAAGAAGATTGGGTATCATGGGTGAAAGGAACCCATGAAAGAAACCCACATACGGCCCATCAAAGGCCACACTAGCCGTCAAACAGTCCGCGTGACAACACTGCATGGGAGGGCCTCACATAAATGATCATAATGCCTTTATCTGACCTCGAAATGAGGTGAAACCAAGTGTATTGTGAAGCTAACGCAATGGGCTTCCTCATTTGACATATTTTAGGATACCCAGTTCCAAATATACTAAGAGTTATGCTAGTTTAAAGTTGACCCTTGTATGAAACATCACCCAAACCTCAACTTGGAGGTAAGTCTTGAACTCGTTTAGTTAGTAGGATTCTCCCATGAATCTAGTATACCCCCACCCTAACCAAATGAGGCTTGAAACATGTATATACAAGATCATAAAGTTACAAGGTGTCACACGTATAAGATGGAGTTACCCCTGAATTCGAGTTCTATTCACCCGATCTTCCATATGTCTATGTTGAGAAAGACGGTTGGTGATCCTAGTACTATTGTGCCTTTGGAGGGCATTGAGGTTGAGGGGAACTTGTCTTATGAGGAGGTGCCAATGAAAATCATGGATAGATAAGTGAAACGACTTCATAACAAGGATGTAGCACCGGTAAAGGTGCTTTGGAGGAACCAACATGTGGAGAGTGCTACAAGGGAGTCGGAGTTAGACATGATGAAGTGGTATCCCCATCTTATCCAATCTACTCAAGCCTAAGGTATTACGTTCTTCCTTTCTTATTGGTCCCAATTCTTTCCTTCTTGAGTCTCATGGTATGACATGCTCACATGTGCATTAAAATGATTTTATGATGTTTTGAATGATTTAATTTCATTTTGGCATGAGATTGAATGGATTTATTAATTTCAAATGATGAACTATGCATGGTATAATGTGTTTGGAAGTTTCATGTTCTAACTCAAGCCTTGTTCTTGCATATTCGAGGATGAATTTTCCCAAGGGGGAGATGATGTACTGACTCAGATATTGTATGACATTATTAGAGCTTAGAAACCTCATTTCAAGCAAAGATTTAGACCAAGTGTGTCTCAAGAGAGATCGCACGATCAGTGTGGGGTCACACAAGCCGTGTGGCCTCAAATGAGATCACACTCGGCATTAAATCTTGCATGTTGGCCTTGGGGTGGTGTTGCAAGCTAAGGGACACCTCAGTGACACTCCACACAAGTCGTGTGACACTTCACGGGTCGTGTTGAGGAGCTATGGGTTGGCCTAGGCTTGAAAACCCCATTATTGGGGCTAAGGGAGGCCACACGACCAATCACACGGGTCGTGCTGTGTGAGATGGCCCATTTGGCCTTTCATGAAGCTTCTAGAGTGAAAATATTCAAATTATGGAATCATTATCTCGTAACTTTTTCATAAAATTTTCTTATGGTTGGGGAGACGGGAGCAACACATAGATCGTGTGGCTTCACATGCCTTGTGAAGGGTGTATGTGTAGTGGTTCATACAAATAATTCTAAGTGTTGGTTAAAGGTCAAAATTTCCAATTTTTTTAAGTATTGTTTCACGGGCACTCTACACAGACCGTGGAGTGCCACACGAGCCATTTTCCCTCAAGTCAAACGACTTCCAATAAATTTTTACTCTGATTCATTAATGGCATTTTCATAAATTTGGTTATTTCTATTGGTCTTTTGGGAATTCCAATGCTATTTTAAGGTCATCTAAAGACCTAAAACCTATTTCCAACATTCAAACATATCTCTCATAATTTTGAACTCTCTAAAAAATAACTCTCAAACGAACTCTTCGGAATTTTAATTAGGGGGCTAAAGAACTCAACTGTTCTTCAAAATTCTTTGGGTTTCTTCATCTTAGTGAAGGTATGTGGGTTTTGATCCTTGGTTACTTCCAATCAAGGAGACCTAAAATTATTTTCAAGAAATCCTACATGAATTTAGCTTATTTTATTTGGGGTTTTGAATATTATGATTCCTAAAATTCTATTGATGTATGGTTAGTGTTTATTTGATGATTTTAATGTGATTTAAACCATTATATGAGGATTTACTTTGGATTTATGAAATTATAAGTATGCATATCCCCTTTAAGTCTTATTTATGCATGTGTGATTCTATTATGATTTTAAATGTGGATTTAATTATGTTTTCACTTGAATTTCATATTGTATTATTGATTTCAGATTGAATATTAATTACCCATGCCATTCTCTCATTTTTATAGCATATGCATTCATGTTTATGAGAAATTATATAAATTATGTTATGCATTAAGCCCAATTATGTTCTATGATATGATTAGGATAAGGTATTGGTTATGATAATATTGTTATCACATATATGTCTATTAATTATTACTCTTTGAGCATTTTGGGTGCTTCCACCATTTTGGTATATGGATGGGCTATTACTATGCATGAACATTGTAACTATGGAAGTATGGTTTGATATGGGGTTGCCTGCAAGGAGAAGAAATGATCTGATATAATATGATCTGTTTTGATATGAAAATCCTATCCGAAATAGTTGTCCTGTATGGAATGTTGCTTCATAAGAAATGGGAGGCCTGTAAGGTGAAGCATGATTTACCCTTGGCAAGTAAACCACCTCTTTATCAATGAAGGGTAATCATTGAGATTCCAAGTAATAACTTACTAGGTCTTACTTATATCGGTTGAGGTCTCATCCCCAATACATACATACATATATATATATATATATGCAATTCATGCATCATGAATTTCTTAGCATCTTGTTATATTACTTTCTTTGATTTCAATTCTTTCTATATTATGTTCTCTTGTCATCTAACATTGATATGCAGGTTTTGGTAAGTAATGCATTGCATCCTGCATACTTAGTACATTCAAACATACTAATGCATAATCTTGCCTATATGATTTCACCATGTAGGGACAAAAGACTTTAATCATCCACTGTTTAAATCTTAGCTCAGATTCAAAATTTATTTGTAGTGGTGAGTCCTATTTTCTAAGGACGATCTACCATCTATCTACTTTTGTTACTTTTCATTTCTTTATGTATTGAGGAATGTCTTGGCCCCCAACCCTTCTATGTAGAGGCACTATTGAACATCTTGTAAAACTCCTTAAATTTTAGGCCATGTGTTATGACTTAAGTCTACGATATGAGTTAATTACCTTTGGCTATTGTTATGTGAGTGGTTATGTGATAGATAGCTTATTATATGTTGTGAAGGAAAGATCCTAAGTCCCAAAATGCCCTCATAGAGTGAGTCCTATTTCCCCATCTTGTAAGGTTATGTGTTTATTTGTGTACGCTTCCAAACTGATGATATGGGTTTTGGTATCTTGAGGATTGGTTGGGGACTCTCGGGTTCCCATTCACTATTTCACATCTAGGTGCTAGGTCTGGGTTATGAGAAAACCTATGATAGTGTTAAATAAGATGAAATCAGGTTTCTCCCGATTGAGACAAACTATGTCATCTCACACAGCCTCAATCAAATGCTTGGAGATTTGACTAGAAATGCTTTTAGTCCAACTCAACAACCAAGTAAAAATCAATGATTAGTTATTGCATGGCTATCAATACTAGAAGCCACAAGGTTATTGAGTCTAAAATGGAGACCAAGACCCCTTTATTTGGTCAGAGTAAGGAGTACAAAAGGGAAAATGAGGCAACAGGGAATAAAGAAAATAACACCCTTAGTAATATAGAGAATGAGTGTAGTGACGATGATAGAGGTAAATTAAAATATGCTGAAGAAGAATCTATTGAAAAAGAAGCTCCACCTCAAAAGTTTTTTACGAGAGTCATTCCTTTCCCTCAAAAGCTGGAAAAGATGGGTAAGGAAGCAAAGCTCCATAAATTTCTTTCTACATGTAGGGTGGCGAGGAGGCAGGCAGGGGCCCGGCGAGCAACACGGATAGGACTGGTGGTATTGGGACCCTGGCGGCTCAGACAGGTTACGGGTAGTATAGGGCCATATGCCATGCAAAATCACCTAAGCCACCACTACCACAATGGTTTTAGCATTCACATCCATAAAAGGCGGCATGCCATCCTAAGTTTGCTGGGTTTCTAACCACAATAGTGACCTTACAGACCAAAAAGTAAACCACATGACAATTTTTGACTTTTTCAGGCTTTTCACATGGATGTTGAGCAGCTCTCGCTGGCCTATAATGCCCTTTTAACTTAGCCCTGCTTAAGTCTCTTTCTAGCCGTACCAGTTTACCTGGCTTGGTTTTATTTCCATAGGCTATTGTATGCACAACTAACGGTATAAAGGCAAACATTAACTATTATAGTATTGCCTAGTTGATATTGTGTAACCTACCAAGTCATTAAAGTGTCACTTTAAACTCCTCCCTACTCCTCTCAGACTATGGGACCAAATAACATATCCACTCCACCCCCCACCCCGCAAAGACAAGAAGAGAAAGTTTAGCCAACAATTATATTATTCAGACAGGAAGTGTATTTATAAAAGAGTAGTAACTTTGAAAGAATTTCCTAAGGATATTTCCCTCAGATTCTAGACTATAGACTAAGGACTTGTCTTAAGATTTCTATGTTTTTCTTTTGGGTCTAGGATGTGTTCTCCATAACTTAAGACTTGGCCTCCCTTTTATAGGATAAGGTTGGGCTTACAAACTGACTCTAAAATAAAAAAACATTATCACTCATGGCACACTATTTTAGGAATGGATGGGCCCTATGTTAGTCTAAAAATAGTAAACCTATCTAAAAATAATAAGTCTTATCAAGAGAAACAATCTTTATCTAATTTATTCAAACCAGGTGCCACCTTACATGTGAATGGAGCCTACTAAAATAAAACACAAAAACAAAAGCATGATGTTGGCATGTGACAGCATGTACAAGGTGGTGAGTCAGAAACTTGTAGGCAGCTGCAAGCATGTGTGTAAGATATTTATAGACATCTGACAAGCTGGTGGGTAAGCTACTTAATGGCAGCATAAGAGCAGGTGTGCAAGCTATTTGTAGGCAGCTTTCAAGCAGGTAGGCAAGCTGTTGGTGTGGATGCTTGGTGATAAAGAATTGTGGCTGACTTGTGGACAAAGTTTGTTCTTGGCTTGGTGGCAAAGGATTATAGTTGACTTGGTGACGACGTTTGGGTATGGTTAGTGGCAATGGATTGTGGCTAACTTGGTGAACAAGCTTAAGGAAAACTTGGTGAGGAAGCTGAGGAAATTTTGGCTAGTAATATGGGTAAGTGGTAATTTTGGTATGGTGAAACTTGCACATATAATCAGATAGCATTGAACTACGCAGAGGTTGAAGCTATTGCCAACGGGCGTGAGAGCCGTTAACCTCTTTAAAAATGTCTCCGATCGGGACAAGAAGTCTGCTATGATATTTTCCTTTCCTGCTTTACCTGGAATTTAAAAGGAGAGAACTATTGTGCCCATTGAAGGATTTGAGGATTAGGAATACTCTCCGGATTAAGCTGGATCACCTAGAATTTGTAAGGAAGAACCATTGTGCCCATCGAAGGATCTGAGGATTAGGAATGATCTTTGCATCTAACTGGATCCTCTTCGCAAAGGCTTTCATGTCCATCTCAATAAGAAATTTTGTATGGATCAGAAAGAAGTTGAACTTCTTAATGCGATTTTTAATGGCAAGAATTTCCTTGAAGGTGGAATGATAGTATTGTTCCATATCCTTAAATCTCCTACTAGCGTAATTGTATATTTTACGATTGGCATCTTTTTCTTCTTGGGTGATAGCACTCCAATATTTATTGCTTGCATCCGTCTATAAGATCTTCAAGCCATCCGAGGGAATGTTGAGGGTCTCAACCTTCTTGGATATGTTCTTGATATGGCATATTGCATCATCTTGGTCCTATCCCCAGACTGAAGTGTTCTTCTTTAGCATCTTGGTGAGTTGAGTAATATACCTTGAGACATTAGGAATGAAGTCTCGAACATAATTAATCACACCTAGGAACTATTGGAGTTGCTTGATCATCATGTTGGTATTGGGAAATTTGAGCAATTCTTAGTAGAGATGTGGCCCTGGGTGGTATGTTTTATGACCAAAATGCATCCCTAGGAAGTCTATCTTATCCTTCATAAGAATTATTTTCTTCGCGGAGAGCATAATGCCATACTTCTTCACTAATTGATGGAATTGGCGAAAAAGGGCATAATGTTCCTCAACAGTATCACTGAACAGTAGGATATCATCGATATAGACCAGTGATATGTGAAGGATGGACTGGAAGATGCAAATCATGACCTTTTAGAAAAGTGAGGATGCTAGTTTTAGCCCAAATGACATGACCTTCCACTGATAATGGTAGTGTATCCAAATGTAGGTCTTAGGCTTATCCTCAGGGTGTATACCCAGTTTCCAAAAGCCGGACTTGAGATCAAACTTAGACAAGTAGGTGGGTTTGGCTAGTTTTGAAAATATGGTCAGCTTGTTCGGGATTAGGACCTTATCATCCAGTAGGAAATGGTTAAGAGGCTGATAGTTGATGACTAGTTGAAGCTTTCCTCTCACCTATTCGGCTCTCTTGTTGACATAGAATGCCTCACAAGCCCATTGTGAATCTGATGGTTCTATGAGACCAGAGTCCAGTAATTCTTCACATTCCTTCTTGGCAAGTTGGAGATGTTCTGGGTTCATGCCTGAGTGACTTGCCTTTGCTGGATTTATGTTCTCATTCTTCTAGAATAGGAACCTAATGAAAAATTCTTCATTCAACCATAATGGTTTAATATGCTTCTTCATAAACTCCTTATAGGAATCGACACATGATTCCTTTACGAGCTGACATTCAACGTCCTTGATCTGCTCTTCTTCTATAATAGGAAATAGCCTTATGACATTTGTATATGACTTGAATTTATTTTTAAAGGTTATGCCCTGTGTGCGGACCTTGAGCCAATTATTGAACTGCTTGTAGATACCAAACCCATTGATAAGGTCAGCCCCTGGGACGACAAATCTAAGTATTCTGGTTCAGAATTGTACTCCTAGGAAGAACTCAATCATGATTGGATCTTTAGTGATGGCTTTAGCAGTGATGGCTCCTTTAGAGGCAGTGTTGAAGTGTTTCAAGTGCAGGACCCACTGCTCCTTAGGAAGGATGCTGGGATTGAACATTGATCCTGCTGCTCCTGTGTCCATGAAGGTAATAACTTGGATAGGTTTATTCCAGTTATATGGGTATATTACCAATTGGACATGGGGCGTTTAAGCATTAGAGATGATGTTGACATCATCGGGTTAAGATGTCTGAAATATGGCATCATCCGGTTGGGTACTGTCATCATCCTCTCTATGGCCATCACTGCTATCAGTGGCTGCATCTGCTAATTGTTGTGCAACCCTTTATGCCTTTCTTGAATAGGGCTATCTAGACTCTAGACTAAGGACTTATCCGGTTGGGTACTGTCATCATCCTCTCTATGGCCATCACTGCTATCAGTGGCTGCATCTGCTAATTGTTGTGCAACCCTTTATGCCTTTCTTGAATAGGGCTATCTCTAGTGACATACATAGTTCTCCAGTAGATTTTGCATTTGTAGACCTTCGTTTGGAATGTCTAGGCTAGCTAGCTATTGATGATTAATCTTCTAGTGATGCAAGAGATCGTTCAAGTCTCCTTTTCTCTTTACGCCTTTATTTCCATCTTTTCCATTGAGTATGGTGTTTGGAGAGTTGAAAAGGTTCACCAGTTGATATAGTTTGGTTGCATGCTTCACTGGGATTCAGAAATGTGCCTTCATCGCTATGGTATGTAGCATTTCTAGAGCTATTGCTAGATGATTCGCTGAGTTGTTCCACTGCATCATAGAACTCATCATTTTTTGATTAATTATCCTCTTTGCTGGTATCACCATCTTGATATGGAGGATTAGTTCCATTAGCAACTGTTTGTTCGAGGCTACAAATTTGTGGTATGGTTTGATCTGGGGTGATCAAGTTGTTGTTTAGAGTATGTATTAAGCTTCTTCCGTCGTGAGACTATATATGACATATATGATCATTTGATTCCTTTTGGATTCTTGTAGGAATCCTTCCTCCATTAGAATCACCTATGATCTGCTTCAGCTTTCTTTTAGGCAGTAAGCTCATACTTTCTTTCCCAGACAAGTTTTACTATGTCTAATTCATTTCAATTCCTTGTGTCTAGATAGACTGGGGCAAATATGGTTTAGAATAGAAAATGGAGAATGGATTGTCTGGATTAAACGAGGAGCATGTTGGGTCTAGCTAAACTCAGGTACTTAAAGAGGTAGAGGTGGTCTCCTCTTCTAGTTCTAGGTTGTATCTCAGCTGCAGGATCTGATCATTGATGGAGTCCATTTCCTTCCATTACAAGTCAAAGAACTGGAAGAGTTTCTCCCCTGATAGACACTTTTCAAGCGGGATGATATGGAGTTCTTGTTGCAGTGCTTGAATAAGATAAGTGTTTTGGGAAGATATATCTATTATCCTGACCTTGCTTCTTGGCTTGGTTTTAGCTTAAGCAATACTATCGATGGAGTGATATTATCCTAGCAGCATCTGGTTATCTATGATGAAATTGGCTGGCTTCCTGCAAACTTTGTCCTTCATGTGGATTTTGGGCTTGGTTTCTCCTAGTGATGGATAACTGTTTGTGGCATATCTAGAGCTTGGCTTAGGTTATCCTTCTCAATTGATTTGTGTAAGGAGAGATTACTTTTATGACTAGAGATTTTGGGGAGTATCACACTATGTAGGGTGGCGAGGAGGTGGGCGGGGGCGAGGCGAGCACCATTGACAGGACCAGTGGGACCGGGACCCCGATGGCTTGGACAGGTTACAGGCAGTGTAGGACCATATGTCATGCAAGATCACCAGAGGCACCACTACCATAACGTTTTTAGCATTCACGTCGATAATAGGCGGCATGCCATCCTAAGTCCCCTGGGTTTCTGAGCACAATAGTGACCTTACAGACCAAGCAGTAAACCACACGACAGTTTGTTTTTGACTTTTTCGGGATTTCTACATGGGCCGTTTCAACTTAGCCTCCTCAAGTCTCTTTATGGCCGTACCGATTCACATGCCTTGTTTTTATTTCTAGAGGCTATTATACACACAACTAGCGGTGTAAGGGTAAACTTTAATAGTTGTAATAGTGCCTAGTTGATATTGTGTAACCTATCAAGTAATCGGTTTACCGACGAGCTGAGCTTGCCGGAGTATCACCTTAGACCCCTCCCTGCTCTATTCTGACTATGGGACCAAATAACCCGTCTCCCCCCAAGAGAAAAGAACAAGAGAAATTTAGCCAACAATCATATTATTCAGATAGAAAGTGTATTTACAAAAGTGTAGTAACTTTGAGAGAATTTCCTAAGGATATTTCTCTCAGACTCTAGACTCTAGACTAAGGACTTCTCTTAAGCTTTCTATTATTTTCTGTTGGGTCTAGGATGTGTTTGAGGATGTGTTCTTCCTAGCTTAAGACTTGGCCTTGCTTTTATAAGAGAAGGTTGGCATTACGAACTGAATCTAAAACTAAAAACATTACCACTCATGGCACACTATTTTAGTAATAGATGGAACCTACCTTATTCTAAAAATAATAAACCTATCCAAAAATAACAAGTCTTGTTAAGACAAACTATCTTTATCTAATTTATTCAAATTAGGCCCCATCTGACATGTGAATAGATCCTACTAAAACAAAACACTAAAACAAAAATATGATGTTGGAATATGACAACATGTGTAAGCAGGTGAGTTAGCAACTTGTAGGCGGTTTCAAGAAGGTCTGTAAGCTACTTGTAGACATATGGCAAGCTGGTGGGTAAGGTACTTGTTGGCAGCATGCAAGCAGGTGCACAAGCTACTTGTAGGCGACTTTCAAGCAGGTGGGTAAGCTTCTGGTATAGATACTTGGTGATGAAGAATTGTGGCTGGCTTGTGGACAAATTTTTAGTAAGCTTGGTGGCAAAGGATTATGGCTATCTTGGGGACAAAGTTTATGGTTTTCTCGGTGGCAAAAGATTGCAGCTAACATGGTGAAAAAGTTATGGGTAAACTTGGTGAGGAAGCTGAGGTAATTTTGGCGGGTAATTTGGGTAAGTGGTAACTTTTGGTGGAGGTGGTAATTTTGGTATGGTGAAACTTGCACATGTCATTGGATAGCATCGGACTACACAGAGGTTGAAAGTGTTGCTGGCGGGCATGAGTATCCTTTTTCCATCCACTAATTGAGGTCGCATTTCTTCTTGATCAGATCTCTATTCTCAAGACCTTTTCTCAGTGATCGAGTAAAAAACCTATTTTTGCTCGTAGGTCCTATAACATTGTGATTCTATTTATATGATTTCAGCCTTATGGTCGTATAGTTTATTGTTGGTGTTTTTTGAGTTTCATCCGACCTAGCCATTAACCTCTTTGAAAATATCTCTGGTTAGTACAGGTGCTTGCCATGATATTTTCCTTTCCTTTGAGGTGCTTTACCTGGAATTTATAAGGAGAGAACCATTGTGCCCATCGAAGGATCTGAGGATTAGGAATAATCTTTGGATTAAGATGGATCATCTTTGGAAAGGCTTTCATGTCCATCTCAATATGAAATTATTTATGGATCAGGAAGAAGTTGAACTTCTTAATGCCATTTTTAATGGCAAGAATTTCTTTGAAGGTGGAACGATGGTGTTATTTTGCATCCTTGAATCCCCCACTGGCGTAACCTCATATTTTGCGATTGCCATCTTTTTCTTCTAGGAGGATAGCAGTCCAATATTCATTTCTTGCTTCCGTCTGTAAGATATTCAAGCCATCCGAGGGAATGTTAAGGGTCTCAGCCTCCTTAGGAATGTTCTTGATATGGCGTACTGCATCATCTTGGTCCTTTCCCCAAACTAGAGCATTCTTTTTTAGCATCTTGGTGAGTGGAGTAATATACCTTGAGACATTAGGAATGAAGTCTCGAACGTAATTAATCACACCTAAAAACTGTTGGAGTTGCTTAATCATCATGTTAGTATCGGGAAATTTGAGAAATTCCTGGTAGATATGTGGCCCTAGATGGTATGCTCCATGACCAAAATGCATTCCTAGGAAGTTTACCTCATCCTAGGAAGAATCATTTTCTTCGCAGAGAGCATAATGTCGTACTTTTTCACTAATTCATATTGATGGAGAAGGGCATAGCGTTCCTCAGCAGTATCACTGAATAGTAGGATATCATCGAGGTGCCTCAGGTGATCTTGCATGGCATATGGTCCCATACCGCCTGTAACCTGTCAGAGCTGACACGGTCCTGGTCTTACAGGTCCTATCCGTGGTGCTCAACTGGCCCCCGCTCTCCTCTTCAGCACCCTATAATATAGTCTGAAAGGAACAGGGAGGTGTCTAAGGTGATAGGTGAGCTCTGCTTGTCGAGAAACCGATGACTCGGTAGGTTACATAATATCAACTAGGCACTACTAGAACAGTTAATGTTTGCCCTTATGCTGCTAGTTGTGTGTACAATAGCCTCTGGAAATAGAGCCAAGCTAGGTAAACCGATATAGCCAAAAAGAGATTTGAGAAAGGCTAAGTTGAAAAGTTGCTATAGGCTAGAGAGAGCCGCTCAAAGCCCATTTGAAAAGCCTAGAAAAGTCAAAAAAATTATCGTGTGGTTTATTGCTTGGTTGGTAAGGTCGCTATTATGCTCAGAAACCCAGCGGACTTAGGATGGCATGTCACCTATTATAGACGTAAATGCTGAAAACATTGTGGTAGTGGTGCCTTAGGTGATGTTGCATAGAATATGGTCCCACATTGCCTGTAACCTTTCTGAGCTGTCGGGATCCCTATGCCGCCTGTCTTGTCTGTGGTGCTCGCCTAGGTTGTTCGGTCCTGTAGTATTAAAGGAGGAAGGAAGGGTCTAAGGTGACACTAAGGCCCTTCCGCCTCCTTGCCACCCTATATGGTATCAGAGCCAGGTCTTCATAAGGTCTATCTCTCGTGTTATACTGCCAACTTTAATTATTCAGTCATTTACTTTCAGTTGTGTGTTTACTTTGAGTCCATAGCCATAAAATTCTCTCTAAACTCTTTAATTCTAGTTCGTGTGTTTAAATTCTGAGTGTTTAGCTGTAAATCTTTGTATAGTCTTTACATATATAGTTTTGAGTCTTTTCCTTAGAGTTTTAGAACAAATATCAAGTCTATCCATAATCCTTATAACAAATACATGTATGTGTCTTTATAGTCCAAAAAATCCAAAACTATGTCTATTTTAGAGTCTTTGCCATCTTCGTCTAGTTCCTGTAAATATATGTCTTTATCTTTAGAGTCGAGTCTGTGTATGTACTTTCCCAAGTTAGAGATGACTCCTACCCAGAGCAAAACTCTCTCTTGCAAATATAAGTATCTCTATGAAGTAGATGTGTTACCCCCAGAAAAGAAAATATCCTCCACATATCTACCTCTACTGAACCCATACTCTGCCTTTGCCATAAAGACCTATAATCCTTTGTTGCAAATACGCTCCCTAGTCCAACCTAAACCCACAGGAGTGAAAGAATATGTTGCTGCCTCAAAACTTGACCAGCACCCTGTCTTTGTGACCGAACAAGAACAGTTCATCACACTGAAGATGCCAGTGGAAAAGCTTGGGGTTTACCCATATCCATTTTGGTACCATCAGAGTTGCGTTGATGTATTACGAAAGAAAAGGCCAGCCCGTAGTGGCGCATCTTTCCCTCTTGGATACCCGATACAATGAGTACAAACATGCGAATTTGGGCACCTCTGAGATTAAGAACGCTGGGACTGTGTTCGTCATGATCTATCCCACCTTCAACTTGTCCCTGCACGATCCGTACCTCATCGAGGCGTTGAAGATCCATGTCCAGATTCTCAGAGATCCACAAGATAGAGATGCTATCCAGGAAACTCTACACTACCAGCTAGCTTGGAGAGTTCAGAACCATGCCATAGACCTATCACTCCCTAGTGGCTAAGATGTTCTCTTCCTAAACATAGATGCCACTAACGGAATGACTCATTGTACGTAGATCCTTAGACAAATTAGTAGGGAGGAGCTTGTCAACATTTTCCCTACCTCGTGGGTTATAAATTATGAGAAGTTTAGAAATCCCCCTCAACCTCTCCAGTCCACTAAGCCTACTTTCACCAGAAAATCTGATGAAATAATTACCATTAGCTTTGACCACTCTCACCTCAGAAAGCTCCACAAAGCTGCCTTCTCCATAAATATATACCAACCCTTAGAAAATAACCTAGAACTTAAAGATCCAAAGCTTGCATCTGATTTTGGTACCTAGCACTTCGACGATTAGATTGAGTTGTTCATATGGATGGTTAATGTGTCCACCCGTCATGCTGTCCCTTTATGGGCCACATACTATGAGACATCGACTGTGACTGCTAGGAGTGCCAGGATGATGAGATATTGATGGATGAGGATTACTGGAATGAACCTTCTTTCACTATTATATCTGAACCCAGAAACCTTCAAAAGTCATCATCTCCATCAAATCCTACCTTTACAAACGAGCCTGCACCTCCAATGTTTGTGCTATCACCCATAGGCTCCAGCACCTCATATGATTTTCCCCCAGACCAACCTTTTGACAGGGATAACCTAAACTACACTCCAAAAATATCACACAAGAAAGTTATCCTACCAACAGAAGAACATATACCATAAGGTGACATAGAGGCAACCATCAACGGCCAATCAAAAAATGCAATAGTCCAGAACAGGGCATTATCCAACATCAGTCATTCCATCAAACACGTCGTCTAGTCCTAAAGCAAGATTCAAACAAAGATGGACTTGATGGAAAATAAGATGGTAGAGACGTCCAACCAACATGCCGGACTTATTCGAGCATTGGAACATAGACTGAAAACTATACAGTTCGATTTATGTCCACCAGGAACATCACTATCTCACTTTATCGAACAACAAAGGAATGAGATAGCAACCTTCAAAGAGTAGATCTAGAGACTAAATTTGGTAGTCCCGAGCCAAGGAGGACATCAATTTCTCAAACTAGGCCTACATTATTTCCCATGTGCTCACAGCCGTACACCTCGCAAAAGAAGGAGAGCTTCATGCATAAATTCATCTCTAGTACACCCCAAGCTTCCCAGCAAAAGCAAAACCCAAAGTTTGACATAACTAAGTTCATATGGGAAAGAAAGGATGCAGAAGCAGCAACCCAAAAGCAAGTCGAAGAAGCACGACATAAGGCAAAAAGAAAGAAAATTATGGACCCAGGAACCATGATGATTACCAGATGCAACACTCGCAAAAATAAGAACACTAGCTTAAGATGCATCTATCACAAGACCAATCTTTCCATGTCCAAGCTTTGAGGATTACAAATTATCATCGCCAGAACTAATAGATGAAGATAAACCATGGGATGATATGATCAGATCCGTCAATAAAGAGGACTTGCAGCCTAATAATCATGGCTTCCCCAAACCTAAATCCATCAAATCCGATCATGAGGTTCTGGAGCTTTACGCCTTAAAATAGGATAGTCCAACAAATGGTTACCTCATGGAAATAGATGAACATTTCGGATTTAATGACCAACAAGTTGAAACCAACTCAGAATCTGAAGTTCCATCTCATAAAGATCTCCATTGTAATAACCTGCTAGAAACCATCTCCTCGGAGTTCTCAACTGAGGATAATTATCCATTAGAAGGATATATCTAGTATAGTGAGGATTCCCCATCAACTGATTCCTAGGAATATGTTGATGATTCCCAGGAATATGTTGATGATTCCCAGGAATATGTGGAAGAAACTGCAGAATCATCACTAACATCATATGAGGAGGACTATCCCCCACTCTTCATGAATCAGAATAAAGAACCTGAAGTCTTCGAAGTAACAATGATGAGGACAACATGACAGAGGATCCTATCCCAAAACATAGACAGAACTAGCGACCACATCTCCAAAATAAGTTAGAATTGGCTTTCACACCTTCACCCTCGACGATGTCAAAGTCTTACAGTGGCCTCAAAGAATCCAAGAATTCTTCACTTGGATGCTCACCAAGAATTTGGTTGAGTGTGAGAAGTATATGATCTTGTCAGAGTTCACGTCAAGGTTCTCTGGCATTCTCAGGAATTGGTGGAATGTGCTAGGATTGCAAGATCACAACTACTTTCTCACATCCCAAGACTTCACAAGCAACCTGAACATCCTCATGGAAGTCTTCTACGGAGATATCGGCCAACAATGAGAGAAGTTGCGGAGAGAGCTCTTCTAGATGAAATGCATGTTGTATGATAGAAATTTCATCGATATCCATTTCCAGAAAATGGCAAGAATCTACTTTGAGTTAGGAGGAGACCCTAGTTTGAAGTAGGCATTCATGTCATCACTGCCTAAGATATTAGTAGGGCACGCCATGACAATCACAGAAGAAAAGTTCAAGACCATAATTACCCCGCATATCAGCTACATTAGCAGGTGATCTTCCAAGCACTGGACAACATTAGGACAATGAGATCTATTCTGAAACAGATTGTCCAGAGCAACCTGGCACTTGACAGGGTATATAGCTGGAGTGACTTAGTCATAAAGTCCAACTGTGCCTGTTCAAGCTGCCAAGCAAGATGAAAGGTCCACAAATAGTACATGAGGTTCAAGCTTCCCAGACTTCTAGACTCAAGGTTGAGGATGACCCAGTGCACCAGATATTTCTGGAGATGAAGTCTATGCAACAATGACAAAAGAAACCAATGCTTCATGTGCAACAAACCTGGACACTTTGCCAAAAACTGCCCGCAGTTCAGAAAATCAGTCAAGACGCTCCAACTATTTGATGAAATAGTTAACCACACAGGCATCTATCTTAGTAGAGATGACAACTTAAAGTCTAGCTTCTCCATAGAGGATGAACCAACGGGTGAAACACTCCCTAGAAGTGTATGAAGAAGAAAAAGAGGATGGAAACACCATTGATGAATCCAATCACAACATCTACTAGATATCCAAACTAGGAAAGAACAACGAGGTTGACACCCCTCACGTTCAGCTGGATTTCCTCTAATCCAAATAGGATAAGTTGGTGCACCTAATAGCACTTACGGATATATGGGTTGCATTATCTATCTTCAATCCAGCAGTCCTACTTGATGATCACTTTATTTCTCACATCCAAAACTTTAGTGCTCCATCAAGAGAAATCCTGATGACCAAGCTGATCACCCAGTACCCGATCATGATTGAGTTCTTTCAGGCTTACAATTTAGGACCAAGTTCATTGGTTCAGCAATCCTTGGAAGAGATCTCATCGTTGGGTTTAAAATCTATAAACAACTCAAGGATCGCCTTAAGATCAGAACAAGGAGAATAACTTTTAAGAAACAATTCAGGCCATACACCACTGCCTCCACATTATTCCACCTCTCTGGTGAAAAAGTCAATGCTGAAAACCCCATATCTATCTTAATGATTAGAAGACGACCAACACCTCCAGATGGAATGGCAGATCACCCACCGGAATTGTTCACCTACTTTGGGGATCCCTCTTATCCGTCAATCATGGTGGAAAGAAGGTCGTTCTATGAACTCCAATTATTTAGAAAACATGGAGGATCCATCCTCAAACCTTTTGGAGTCTACTCGGAGTACCTATTCTTTCACGTATTAATCGTCATGCCAAATAATTTCCCCCAAGAGCTCCTATGGCTGTTTTGGTACTTATGTCACCAATATTATATCTGTATGGAGTTCAAGTGCAACCTGTTCAGGGATTTCGATAAAATACAACCCTTTTGCAAAAGTTCTTACTTTGGTTCTGACCAAGATGATGGTGGGTACGTTGTTTCAGTGATTTCTATGAGGCCAAGATCTTTATGTTGTACAAGTCAGTGAATATAATCAACATACAGGTCCAAGCCCGACCAAAAATTTCCCTATGTTGGAAATTCCCCATCTCTATTTTGTCCTTGGAAGACGAGTACCATGAAGTACAAAAAATAATCTTCCAGCAGAATAGATGCATCCCAAAGGAGATATGGCCCAAAGAAGGAGCACGATAGAACTATACTGACGACCACCCTCACTTCGAGGAGGTCCGACAAGCTGCTAAAGAATACAAAGTTCCATATGAGATCATCAGAGATCAGGTCACTTAAAAGATGACCAGCATCAGGCTAAATCTTCTACCATAAAAATAGGATCATAATGATACAGGACCACTGAGCAGGAATAGATACTTCACCAAATCACTCAAAAAAGGCCTTGACAATGGAGAGTTGAGCAAGAAGAGATATGGCGTTGATTGGTGGATGGAAGAAGCACACTTATGCCTATCAATGACACCTTCAACCTCTCCGTAGTCTGATGCTATCCAATGACATGTGCAAGTTTCACAATACCAAAATTACCACATCCACCAAAAGTTACCAACTTACCCAAATTACCTGCAAAAATTACCTCAACTTTCTCACCAAGTTTACCTAAAGCTTTATCACTAAGTCAGCCGCAATCCTTTGCCATCAAGATTACCCAAACTTTGTCCCCAAGTCAACTATAATCCTTTACCACCAAGCTTACCTAAACTTTGTCACCAAGTCAGCTATAATCCTTTGTCACCAAGCTTACCCAAACTTCATCCTTAAGGCAGTTGCAATTTTTCATCACCAATTATCCATACTAGCAACTTACCCACCTATTTGAAAGCCGCCTACAAGCAGTTTGGCACCTGCTTGTATGCTGCTAATAAGCAGCTTACCCACCAGCTTGCCAGATGTCTACAAGTAGCTTACACACTTGCTTGCAACCGCCTACAAATTGCTGACTTACCAGCTTGCACATGTTATCACATGCCAGCATCATGCTTTTTTTGTGTTTTGTTTTAGTAGGATCCGTTCACATGTTAGGTAGGGCTTGGTTTAAATACATTAGATAAACATAGTTTGTCTTGATTAGACTTACTATTTTTAGATAGGTTTACTATTTTTAGAATAAGGTAAGGCTTATCCATTCCTAAAATAGTATGCCATGAGTGATAATGTTTTTTATTTTAGAGTCGGTTTGTATGTCCAACCTTCTCCAATAAAAGGGAGGCCAAGTCATTAGTTAGGGACAACACATCCTATACCTAACACATCCTAGACCCAACAAAAAATCATAGAAAGCTTAAGACAAGTTCTTAGTCTAGAGTCTGAGAGCAATATCCTTAGGAAATTATCTCAAAGTTACTACACTTTTGTAAATACACTTTCTGTCTGAATAATATGGTTGTTGGCTAAAATTTCTCTTGTTCTTCTCTCTTGGGGGGAGATGGGTTGTTCCATCCTGTAGTCTAAAAAGAGCAGGAAGGGGTCTAAGGTACTAAGTCATTCTTATTACATGCCCTGTCAAGTGCCGGGCTGCTCTGGAAAGGCTGTTTTAGGATAGATCTCTTTGTTTAAATGTTGTCTAGTTCTTGGAAGTGAGATAATGGAATTTTTTTCTTGGTTTATGAAGTAGTTGGTAAACAAGAAGAGAACTCTAGAGTGTAAGATGATTGAAGTTTCACACAGCTGTAGTGCGATTTTAATATGGCATGTGGCTATTAAGAAAGATGATCTGGGTGTATTCATAATATCATGCATTATCTGGACTTGTGAATTTTGTAGAGCCCTATGTGATTTGTGAGCTAGTATAAACTTGATGCCTTTGGTAGTGTTTGAACAACTCGGTGTGGACACTTTAGCCCAATGACAATGAAGATGTTTATAACTGATCAATTAATTAAAAGAAGGGTTGGACTATTAGATGATGTCTTTGTAAGTATGGACAGGTTTATATTTCCAACTAATTTTATTATTCTAGATTGTGACATGGATATCAATGTGCTGATTATCCAGGTTGACCATTTTTGGCTACCGGTAGAGTCTTGGCTGATGTAAAAAAAGGAGACCTAAAATTTAGGGTAAATGATGAAGATGTGAGTTTCAATATTAGTGAAACAATGAAAAGGCGTGATGATTTCTAAGTAAATCCATTATTTATGTGATTAATGAGGCTTTGACAAGTATTAGTGAGCTAACTTAATAAATTACTGAATCATTGGCAAAAATCTTTATGAATTATGAGAAGGTTGATGTTAATGATTGTGTGGAAGTAGTGGTTGTATTGAAGGGGGATGGGAATAACTCAAAAGCTCTATCCAAGCTTGACATAGATTTGAAGAACCATGTGGCGAGGCCATCTATTGAGGTTCTATCGAAACTAGAGTTAAAACAGTTGCTAAGCCATTTAAAATATGCCTTCTTAGATGAGAATGACATATTGCCAGTGATAGTAGTATCAAGGTTACAAAAAGGTCAAACTAAAGCTCTTATCAAGGTGCTTAGGAAACATGTGAAAGCTATTGGTTGGATAAATGCAGATATTATGTGCATTTTTTTAGGAATCTACATTGACAAAATCAAGTTAGTTGAGGGCTGCAAACCTAGTGTTGAGCATCAGCGTCGATGCAATTCTCCTATGTAGGAGGTGGTCAAGAAGGAAATAATATAATGGTTAGATGTAGGCGTGATATACTTGATTGCAAATGATAATTAGGTAAGTCTAATCCAATGTGTGCTTAAAATAGGGGGTATGAATGTGGTGCTGATTGAAAAGGATTAGCTTATTTCAATAAGACCAGACACTGGATGACATATTTGTATGGACCATAGAAAGTTGAATGCATCCATAGAAAAGGACCACTTCCTATTGCCTAACATGGATCAGATAAGCAGTTTGG
>DF358789.1:0-14207 GCA_000787875.1 Solanum virginianum | reverse complement strand
AGCCTACCTTGGTACCTAAGGGCACTATCTCCCCTTGGGAGAAAACCTCCACCTTACCATCTCTCACCAAGGCCTTCAACTCTAGCAAGGCCAGGTCAAGATCTTGCTTTGCCTTTACCTCTTCAACCAATGAAGATTTAGAACCATCAACAACCACTACACCACCATTATCAACCTCTTCCAAACTAACCCCCAAGCTAGCCAATCGATGAACCTCTCTAGCTATCTCCTTGCCACCATCATCAACATGAGCTAGGCTACCCATAGACACCCTACTTAGAGCATCAGCCACAACATTAGCCTTACCTGGCTAATAATGCACACTCATATCATAATCCTTAAGAAGCTCTACCAACCTTCTTTGTCTCAAGTTGACATCTTTTTGGGTGAACACATATTAGAGACTCTTATGATTAGTGAACTTATCAACATGAACCCCATAGAAGTAGTGATGCTAAATTTTCAAAGCAAATACCACGGCGGCCAATTCAAGATCATGGGTAGGATAATTCTTTTCATGCACCTTAAATTATCTAGAGGTATATGTTATCACCATACCATTTTCCATCAAAACACAACCCAAACAAATTCTTGAGGCATCACAATACACAACAAACCCTTCCAACCCTTCCAGTAGAGACAAGATAGGAGCAGAGACAAGCTTCTCTTTCAAAGTTTGGAAACTCTTTTCACACTCATCGTTCCACCCAAATTTTGCCTTCTTTTGGGTCAAGTTAGTCATGGGAGAAGCAATAGAAGAGAACCCACTTACAAACCTTCGGTAATAACCCGCCAAACCCAAGAAGCTTCTAATGTCCTATGGATTAAGAGGTCTAAGCCAATTTCTAATTACTTCCCTCATTTTAGGATCCACCTTGATACCATCACACGACACCACATGACCTAGAAAGGCAACCTCGTTCAACCAAAACTCACATTTTTCATGTTTGACATACAACTTCTCTTCTCTTAAGATTTGCAACACCACCCTCAAGTGATCCATATGCTCCTCCTCACTATATGAATAGATTAAGATATCATCAATAAATACAACCACAAACAAATCAAGGTAGGATTTAAAGACCCTATTCATAAGATCCATGAAGATAGTCGGTGCATTAGTCAACCCGAAGGATATAACCACAAACTCAAAGTGCCCATTCCTAGTCGAAAAAGTCGTCTTTAAAATATCACACTCCCTCACCCTATAGTCGGTGCATTAGTCAACCCGAAGGATATAACCACAAACTCACAGTGGCCATACCTAGTTTGAAAGGCAATCTTAGGAATGTCACACTCCCTCACTTTCACTAGGTGATATGCGGACCGAAGATCAATCTTAGAGAAGTGACTAACCCCTTGAAGTTGGTCAAAAAGATCATCAATGCTTGGTATAGGGTACTTATTCTTTATGGTGACCCTATTAAGTTGTCGATAATTAATGCACATTTTAAGAGTACCACCCTTCTTCTTCACAAATAACATTGGCGCACCCCAAGGTAATTGACTAGGCCTTATAACACCCTTTTTCAACAAATCCCTCAATCACTTCTTCAGCTCCTTTAACTCTGTTGGGGCCATATGGTAAGGGGGAATAGAAATGGGTTGAGTACCAGGAAGGAGGTCTATACCAAAATCTATTCCACTTTTGGGAGGAAACATTGAGAAGCTCATTAGGAAAGACATCAAGGAACTCACTAACCACCAGAAGCGACTCTATAGGAAGGTCTTTGGACTCAACATCCCTAACCCTCACAAGATGATAGAGATACCCTTTAGAAATCAACTTTTGGGCTTTAATGCAAGAAATGAATCTACCCTTGACAACCATATCATGACTCTCCCACGCAAGGATTGGTTCATTAGGGAATTGGAATTTGACCCTACGAGTTCTACAATCAATAGAGGCATAATATGCATATAACATATCCATCCCAAGAATGATATCAAAATCCACCATATCTATCTCATCAAAATCACAAGGCAAGATTTCATGCAAAATGAACATGGGACAATTTCTATAAACCCTTCTAGCAATAATGGATGCACCATTGGGAGTAGACACCTCATATGGCTCACACAACAAATTGGTGCTAACATGAAACTTTTTGGAAACAAAAGGAGCAACAAAAAAAGAGTGGCACTCAGGTCTATCGATGTATACACATCAAAATAAAAGACTTTTAACATACAGGTGATGACTTTGGGCACCTCATCTACCCCTTGTTGGCCTTTAGTTCCCCTAGGACCCTCATTTACACATTGGTCTTGTAGATGATCATCTCTACCCTTGTGTTGATTATGAGGTCAATCTATGACCTTATGACCTAGTTCACCACAACAATAATAAGCGTTACTATCCTTCAAACATGGGCCATTGTGACCTCAGCCACATCTTAGGCACATAGGATTAAGCACCACACCACCACCACTTTGAACCCTTGGGTTGTCATTAGCAAACCTTCTACTAGCAGTAATGAAAGACCTTTGACCTTGATGAAACCGTCCACCTTTGGGACATTGGAATCTACCTTCAAAACAAGCCCTCTTGGCCTCACCCATTCTCCTTTTTTCCAACTTTTTCCCCTCCAATTGTTTGGCATAAGTCATAAGGTGGGACAAGTCCATATCACCTATCAACATAGTAGCACAACACTTCTTATTCACTAAATCAAATCTTGGCCATCAATTTTGGAGCATATTTAGAGAGTTGGTTGAACTTGAGGGCATGCTGCCTCACACTTATTGACCCTTGATTTAGATTTATAAATTCCATCATTTTGGCCTCCCTTAGATCAACAGGGAAGAACTAGGTGAGAAATGCCACCTTGAGCTCCTCCCAAAGGATAGCATCACCATTCCCCTTCTCCAATTTTCATTGAGTAAACCATATTTGGGCCACCTATTTGAGTTGGTAGGCCGCCAACTTTTCTTTCTCCTCTAATGTAACAACTATAATAGACAACAATTTATACGCCTCATCAAATAATTCTTGAGGATCTTCATCCACTTTAGACCCATGGAACTCCGATGGGTTCATTCTTGTGAAATCTCTCACCCTAGAAGCTGAAGTAGGAGCATGAGGGGCTTGGGCCCCTTGGTTGATTTAATTTGTCATGGAATGGGCTCGCATGGTAATAGCATCCTAGAACTCTTCATGGGCCATTTCCCCATCTTGAGGAGCTTGAGGAATGGGAGGGGTCGATTGCTCCTTGGGTGAATGAGCTCTTCTTCCTCTTGGAATAGGCATGATCTAGCATAGAAAAGAACATTTGTTAGGGGAAAGCCTTACCTTAATGTCTATAGCACGACATAGATCAAGAAGAACAAAAACATTTCCTAAAATGCCTCATAGCCTCTTGCTCATAGAGTTGGTGCAATTCATAACCATAAACAAGACTCTAATCGACGTAGTGTGTTGGATTTTGAGGACGATTAACAACCTAGTTCTCTAATACCAAGTTTGTCACTGACCTAAGCCCAGGGCCTAGACATGACATGGCGAATGAGAACAACAAGGGACCTCAAACAATCTCTTGGCATATCATTTACACATCCTTGGTTAGGAAGCAATTAAACAACAACAAGGGACTGCAAATAAGGAAAAAGGGACTAAGGGAAGTCTTTAATGGCATAAGTCATAGAAGAGTCAAAGCTCAAGCATAATTACATAACTTGTCCAACAACACCTTTAGCATAGATAGGGTGAGGGCCAAGACACTTTCCGGGCTCACCCTCATAGTATCAAGAGTTCAAGATGAATAAATAACATAAGCAAGAGTAGCATAGCTAGTATCCCCGAACTTGAGAACTCACCAATACTTACCTTCAAGATGTTGAAAAACTAACCACGTGGAGGATGATCGTTAGGAGCTCTGGTTCCTACATGGTAATATTATGTAGGCATAGAGTATGCGTTAATGCATTTGAATAAACTAAGTATGCGTTAATGCATTTGAATAAACTAAGTATGTAGGATGCAATGCAATAAGAGATAGGCAACATAGTCAAAATACATAATCATAAGTAAAAGATAGTATATTAACAACATGGCCTGCATGATCAATGTTTGAAGTAAAATATGATTGTATAGAAAATATTAATGTGTAGGAAGAGACCATCATCATAGATCAAGAAAACTAGTACTTATAATCTAAGGCATGTCACCCCATTGGAAGGTGATTGAGGTATATACCCCTCAATTGGTAGATGGGCATGTCACCCCCATCATAGTAGTTAAGGTATATACCCCTCAACATGGTAGATGGCATAAAACCTCTCATCATAGTGGTCAAGGTATATACCCTTCAACAGTAGTCAAGGTATATACCCCTCAACATGGTAGATGGGCATGTCACCTCCCATCATACTGGTTAAGCTATATACCACTCAACATGGTAGATGGGCATAGCACCCCCTATCAAAGTGGTTGAGGCATATCACCCCCTCAACAAGGTGTTGTCAACTTATAACACTATAGATACTCTTCATGAATTCAACACATATATACATTCCCTTCATCATTATATACTCACTTGGCTCATAGGACATTATATATCATTAATAACTCAAGAATTTTTAATCGGACATTTTATCAAACACTTGGCGGATGTGTAATGCAAGTTCCAAATCATGCAATTAAAGAGTGAAATCATGTCAGAAAACTTAATGTAAACCAATCTACCAAGACATGGTAACACCCTTACGCATATACACTGAAACCTTCCATCAAATCTCATCATAGATTATAGATTCAAAGCTAAAAACATGCTTAAATAGTCAATATTTTATGAAATCTCGACATAGTTTATAATCAAATTCATAGTAAGAGATACCCATAGAAAATTTAACTTGAAAACATGGAATTTACATTAAAAGGAGGGTTGGGTACCATAGGTAAAAGGACCCAATGGTTGAATCCATACCTCAAATTTGGGGATTTCCTTTATGAAGATTTAAATGACAACTTGAAGCTTGAATGAATTCCTTGAGATCCGGAAAAGAATTTGGGACTCTTGAATTTGGATGAAATATTTGGCTAAGTGTTAGAGAGGGTTTTGGGGAAAGACTTGAATGATAAGGGGTTGACAATGACTAAGTATAGGTGTTTTTATGCATAGGAAGGGTTAGGCCCAAGATCCTAAGGCCTAGAACCAAAACAAGAAAATCTGGCAATAAAATACACTGGTTCGCGCCCTGGCTGCGTCATGCCAGGGGCATGGATCCTTACTTTTTTTTTTTGAAAATTTTTGAAAACAATTTTTTGCTACGGTTGCTCTACAATTAGGGTTATACCCATTTTTCACTCAATTTTTCCTCTTGATCACGAATATGGAATCAAATTTTTGATATCATGCACAAATTTTGAGATATATAAAAATTATAATTATGGCTATTTTCGAGGCATATTTTTGAGCACTCTTTTGGGTGTTTCAATAACTCCTTTTATTAAGCTTGCTATTGAGTTTGACGATGATCATCTTTGACTGCCGAACATGTTTGCCGACATACCAAACTGGTTAGGTGGGCTAAATGACCCCAAATGCCAAGAACCTTTTCTGAATTTTCCCTTGTTTCCTTTATCTCACACCATTTGGATAGTTTTGCTTGGCAGATCAGATGTAGTTGAAGGCTTCAATGATGAAGGGTGTGATACAATTTGGGAAGCAAATGGGAAATCCTTGCCAGCTTAGGAGCCTAGTCATAAGACGATAAATGAAAACAAAAATCCATGGTACCTTACCCTAGGTATCTTAAATATCATAAGCATTTATAAGCAATGCCATAAAGATACGATGTAAAGGGTAAACGGGGCTAAGGGCCACAACATGAATCTAAAAGGATATAAAAGAATCAATTACAACCATAGCAAGTGTCCAATGATACCTTTAACCGAAACTTGGCGGGGGCTAAGACATGTTCAAGCTCACTCTCAAATTCCATTTGCAGCAAAAGAGATTATACAACTGAAATTAAAATGTCTTAAGTACATCAATATAGAAAGAAACTAGGATATTATCCCCGAACTAGAGGACTCACCATCTTCCATTTTCAATGTTCCAAAGCTATCCACGTGGAGGATATCAAGAGCACCTATCCCTACATGGTTAAATCTTGTAGGCATAGAGTATGCATCAACACTTTAAATGTACTAGTATGTATGTATGCACTGTATGTCATGAATAAAATAATGAAATAATTCATACTAAATCTCATATTAAAATTGTACATTTACAAGCATTAGTAATTATAAACAAGCCAATATCATTTAAACAAAAAGGTAACTTTAGAAAGAACTTAGTGGGATATATAAATGAATGTTGTCCTGATGATTAAAGAAAATCTTATAAACTTAGAACATGCATAAGTTATAGGGATTAATCACATACCATAGAAGAAACATCTTCAAAATAAGAGGAGAGAATACATGTGGGTGGTCATTTAATTCCTTACTTTAGCCATAGAAGATAACATAATGCATGTGCGCAACGAGGAATGAACCTTTGCTCAATTACATGATGAGACACATAAACATTGATTAGTGAAGAAATATAAGTTGTCTTATAAATTTAAAATAGTAATATCCTTAGTTAAACCGTGTATCACTTTACATAAAAACTATTTCATTATGGTCAAAACATTAGTAACTATAAAGGAGACCACTTCATGTACTGGTACATATAGTCAAATACCTTTAGGAGAAATGCCATTTAGAGGTAACAAGGATGGTAACTTATGAAGGTAAAACAATTTGAACTTGCAAAAATAGTGAGTTGTATGAACTTTAAAACACACTTATAGTAATAAACATATTTGAACATAGTAATAGGCACATCATAAATCATTATAAGACAACTTCTTAGGAACACAAGAAGAATATGTACATATATGAGGAATCATAGGTAAAGAGTCGCATATACAATAATCTCTTGGAGAGTTCATAAAACATATTGAGAGAGACTATAACCAACATAAATTATGTGAGATAATCCATAGAGAGTCTCTATGCTTTCCTTACACCAGAAGAAAGAGGGAGGTCACTTCACCTAATGTAAACCACATAATGCCTGAGTGGATCCACTAATACTTGTGAGAATCGGGTACTCACCTCTAGTCCCTAGATTCTGGTTCTCGCCTCAAGCCTTATTATTTAGGTACTCTCCTCTTAGGGATTTGGGTAATCACCTATTATCCCTTGACCTATGATGACATGTAATTTTAGGGCTTGGGTACTTGCCTCTAGTCTGCTCGATGCTAGGTAATTCTCTCAGAAGAGTAGAAAGTCATAAACCATAGCATCATATCATAACATCATTATAATTCATGTGGAAGGGCAATTTATCCAATCCCCAACCCATTGATGTCATAGAGTCAATGTCATAAGATAGTTCCATAATCATTCTTTAGATGAGAGATCCTCCACCATAAAAACTTTCATTCTTTACCTTGATGGGAGATCCTCTAGCTTCAACATTTATTCTTTATGCACTTCTCATAAATTACTAATAATAATGGGATGCCTCATAAGCCTTTATTCCTCCTTAAAACTTCATTTAATAACATTTCATGAAACTTTGGAGTCCTTAACATTCTTAATATCCATGCCATGCACAAAAAGACTTCATAAACTTACATAAGTTTGTATAGCATTTCTCATGAATCCATAAAATAGACAATGACTATTAACTTTCAAAACCTTCATAGTTGACATAGAATATATGGAAATATCCCTATTCACACAAAACATTCTTTCACATGGAATTAAATTTAAAACTTGTGGTTTCATGCCTAAAGACTTATCTTGATGCAATTCATACATATATCATGCATATCTTGCAATTCATACATATATCATGCATACCTAAGATAAATAAATATCATTTATAACCATTTAAATCAACTTATCATGATCCTTGTAAAACCCTAACTAGGATAACATGAATTTCAACTCAATATTCATCATAGACTATAATATGCTTCTAATGTGCTTCATATGAATAGGAATACATCATAAAATTCATGTTCAAATTTTTTTTTTCAAAATTTCACAATATACATAAACCTTGGGTCCAATTCAAAGTAAAGAAACTTGAGCTTTGTGAAGGTAAGGGCTCCACAAATCAAACCCACATACCTTAGCCTAAAATTTATGGAAGAAATCACAAACTTTGGTGAAGAAACTCAAAACCCTTGTCTTGTCTTTGATGGAGGACCTTGGGGGAATTTAAGGCTTAGGTTGAAGGGGATAATTTTTAAGAATAGAGGTTATTGGGGTTATATGGAACTGATATATGGCGTGTAAGAGGCCAAAATTACATAGCATTGGATTTAAGATTTGAGGAAATGATGAAAATACCCTTTATAAAACTGACCCGATCAAACCACGAAGGTATGATTATGGGCCGTAAGTCCTGTCCGCCTACTATCTTTCCTAGAACCCTGAAGTTGATTCTCTAAACTCAAAATAGTGAAACCTTCCTATGGGCCATTCATGTTCTTATAGGTCGTTGTTGGATCCCTACCATGCTTCCACACTTCATCAAATTTCTCTTTTCCTTAGACCTTACCTACCAAGGGATCGTATAGGTCATACTTCGACCTATGAACTGTGCTGATAATCATAGATCACCTTTTAAAATCTTTAGACTTCCTTCATGTCTGGCACCCTCCTACAGCCTTATCTATGAGTCATGGAACACTTGATGACCCATAAGACTTTTCATACTCCTCTTCTAGACTTCCAAAATTTATTCCCAACCAAACACCCTAATTATGAGAACTTTGTGTGGTCTGTGATCTAGACCACAACCCTACTTAGGTCACATGGTTTCATTCTAGTGGTCAAATCATCATCCTTTATCTTGCTCTCGACATCAAATATTATAGGGCATTATACCAGGTACGTTGGCCCTTTCAAGTTCCTTAAGTAAGGTGAAGAGGTGTTTTATATCCTTAGATGGCTACTAGGAAACAAGATCTCCATAGAACATTCAAGGCAAAACATATACCCTTACCTATATATAAAGGTTAAGGATAATGTTTTTAATGACAAGCATGAGGTTGTGGAGTATCCTCACAAAGTAGCAGCAGAGAAGGCTAGAGAGAAGACCTTGCCTGACTAATTTGAGGCTTACAAGGCAAAGAACAAAGCAAGCAGGGAAAGAAAGTTTGTCAGGTCACGAGGAGTCAACCCTATGATAATTCCAGAGGATTCGGGGTAACCTGGCATAGTTGATCTCCTTTCAATCCTAACATTAGTGCAATATGAAGTGTATCAGGGGGAATCCTAAACTCATTCATTCATATTATGTCTATTGTTCTTAATTATTCTACATTAAGGGCACTGTCTTTTTTGTAAAAGGGGTGAGTATTTTTCATTCGTGTTTCATATTAATTTGGGAACTAGTAGTTTTGATGGTTGAAGTGTAATTAATCCCCCACTTTTTGATCTATAAATAATTTCAATTTTAAATTGGATTGTAATAGATTAGTATTTATTTTTCCTTTTAATTTTCTTATTTTTGAGATTAATGGATGAATAATTACAAATAATGTCCTTTATTTGTGGCGAACCCCGTGCATATGTGAAAAATCATTCAAATGCGAATTTCATGTCTCTAGTCCTTAGCAATCTGAGTATTGATAATCCATATCTTTGATTTAGATGGTGCCATGGATAAGGAGCATGTACTAACTCACTAATTAGTCTCTTTCTAGATAAATGTATCCATGAATAGATTTGATGCCTCTTGAGCTAACTATATAAGTGTTTGACCTTGGATATCCAATGATTGTAAGTTGTGAATGTGTTGCGATTGTTTGAATGGGAATCCATTTTCTCATTATGAGATGAGGAATTATGTTGAAAGACTTGTTTAACAACTTCTAGAACTTGTCTGGTTTTTTTTTTGAAGAGTGATTTAGTTGATTCTGGATTAGAAAGGACCTTAGGCTTTCGTGTATTCCTCTATAGTCCAATTTTACCATATTGACCTCTAATGACAATGAATTGATTCCTTAGAAAATCCCCTTTGAGCCTTGATCCTTTCTTTGGCAACCATGTAGCCTTGACTTGTATTTGAGAAAGATAATTGATTCTTATTTCTTACCAATCCCTCCTTAAGCTTAAAATGAGCAAACTGATGGCTAAAGGCCATAATCAGGGGTGTTGGCAGAAAATAGGAGTGTCTCCCATGAAAGAGTTGAGGATAGAAAAAAAAAAGAGAGGAGTCCTTGAAATAATGAAAACAAGAAAAAAAATTGAAAAAAAATGAAAATGATGATCTGAAAAAAAATTTTGGAAAATGAGGGCCCTCCAAAAATTAGTCAAAAGATAGTGCAAAATGGAGAGACACCTAGGATGAAAAGATCAAAAGCAAAAGAGGTGTCAATAGAAGAGGAAGAGAAATTAGGACTAAAGGATCCATGAGCATAAAAAGAATGTATAGAGTTCAAGGAGGGATTAGCCACTAATAGCTATATGCTACCCCACCTAACCTAATCCTATATTACAGCCTGAACAAAGTCCTTTGGGATCCTAGTTTGGAATAAAATCAAATAAACTCTAATTGAGAATAGGGACAACTCTATAGGTTGAAGCTTATATGTCATATCTCAATTGGGAGAGTGAGTATTGAAGCGATCCTTTGATATTGTTGTTCTAATCATATGTGAATAGGATCTTATTTCGCATGAGGGCAATTGGTAATGCTTTTAGGCAATGATTAGCAGCTACATGAGCAATTGTGAGCATAGCCATGTTTTAATTACTCCTTAGTCACCTCTTGAGGCTTCAAAATTATGTAAGTGGTTTGTAGAAGTTCGAGGGTGGATGCAAAAGGTGGAATTATATATGTTACTCTCTGTGGTCCTATTTGAAAGTAGATTAATTGATGTTGGATTTGGTTAAGGGCAAGAAAAATCTTAAATGGGGGGTGTTGATGAATCCATATCTTGTACTCATTTTAGGCTTAGAATGTGAAAAAATTTTGTCCTTGGTGTGCTATTATGTTCTTAATACTAACTAATAATCGTGTGTTATGTCAGGAATGGAGCAAAAAGTGCACAAGTGGACAATACTCAATAAATATTGGAAAATAAGCAAAAGTGTGTAAAAGGAAGACAAAATCAGCATCACTGACTTATTTGATGAACCTCTGAATGCTCAAGAATACCGCCTAATATTGCAGCAACCAAGTCTCAAGTTCATGCCGAAATGGTAGTTAGAATTAAAGTCATTGAACATATTTGACGCATAATTGAATGGCTACGGAGACTGCCTATTATTACAGAACGTAGGACCCCTAGCTCATGACAAATGAGAAAAAGAGAATGAACTTTGGCGAGTCACTGAATATTATCAATAGAGTAATGAACTATCTCCTAATCTTATGGAGACTCAAACCTTCAAGGAGATACAGAGGAAAGCGGTGAATTACACACTCGATGCATCACCAACGTGCTTGGTGATGGCTAGCCTTGACCATCGAGTGGCAAGTTAGTGCACAAACTTTAATGATTTTACATGGACTATTTAAGAATTTTTGAAAGGACATTGTACATATCATTCACTTTAGGTTTTCACAGATGTCGAGAGAGTGAGATTAGGGTAATTAGAACATTCTTGCTCAATAGTATAAGGGTGAGAGGGTTATAAGGTTGTGGAGGCACAAATTGGAGAGATTTCCGTATTTAAATTGACGTTTATATTATATTCCTTGTTACCCATGTACTCAGCTATAGAAATTGGTATTGAATCTTATTCCTTGTTACCCATGTACTGTGCTATAGAAATTGGTATTGAATCTTCATTTTCAAGCATGAGTGGCTGAAACCCCTATGTTGGGGATGTGTAATTAATATGGGTTTTTCAATTCTATATTGAGTCTTTGATATTTCTACGTTATTTCTGTTACTTTGAGTGAATTTATGTTCATTACTAAGTTTCATCTATAATCTTAAGGTTCCAAAATGGGGTTTACTTCAGGTCTCTAATTATGGCTTTAATATAAATAGTTAAGTGTGGAATGGATGTATTAGCTTGAAACCTTTTGGGCTTTCAGTTGAATACCATTCCCATGGATTCAATAGCCACAGTATTAGGTAGTTTTTTGTGATTTCTTAGGCAAGGCATGTGCTAGAGTGATTCACATGTGATATCGCAATTAAATCATACAAAACACCTTTTTTTTAATTGAAGCTTAGGTTACTGGCATTCTAGCCTATTTACTCATATTAAATTCAATTAGTCAAATACATACCCGACTTAGTAGATCTACTCTCATATTTGTACATCCCTAACATATCTCTATATATATTGATTAGTTTGCCAATTTAGTTATCGTTTGCTGAATCTCAATTCAAATTTTCGTAATCCCCCAATTTGAACTTATAATTGCCTCATTCAATGAAATACTTCACCTCTCAAAACACCATTTCCTATGTGATTTGACCCTGACTTTATTGACAGATAATATGCTAATAACGACCGTCTCTGCTTCCTTTGAGTAGTAGGATGTAGCGTCTATCATTTCTATGCACTTCAGACTAGAAAGGATGTGGAGGGGTCCCTTAATATCATTAGGGGTATATTGTGGGTCTTTGAATTTTTTGTGTATGCTTATTTGGTTGGGGTGACAATTTGTCTTTCGCTACTCCTTACCATGCTACAAAGATTTGATGTGAGTCCAAAGTTTTATTAATTTTTTTTTTGTTTATACCTCTACTATTGATTTAGGTTTAGCCAAGAGAGTCTATAGAAATTTCTCCATTTTTGTCTTGCAGAAAATGAACTCATAAAACTTGCAATGACTGATTTGATATTATTCTTGCATGGATTGACTTTATGATTGTTATACCTCCACTGATGATAGAACCTGAATTGTAAAATTTTGATTTCTAAATGAGTCAGTCTTATAGTAGAAGGTAGTGATTTTGTATTTAAAGGTTGATTCATATCATGCCTAAAGCTAAGAAAATAATTTTTAAGGAGTGCATCTATCATCTAGTGTGGGTTCAGGATACTAATTTGGAAGCCCCTACTCTTGAGTCTACCGCTAGTAAATGAACTTTTTGATGTACTTCTTGATGATCTCCTTGTTATTCTTCCTAAAACATAATTCAGTTTTGTAATAGATTTCCTTCTCGAAACCCAACTCATCTCTATTCCTCTTTTTCGAATTGCTCCAGCGGAACTTAAGAAGTTGAACTAACAATTGAAAGATTTGTTGCATAATGGTTTTATAAGACCAAGCATTTTACCATGGGGTTCTCCTGTATTATTTATTTAAAGAAAGGATAGGTAACTCCGTATGTGGATAAACTATCGATAATTGAATAATGATAATGAACATTTATAGAAACATAGGTCACTTTGCATATGGATAGACTATCAAGAATTGAATAATGTTATCATAAAGAACAAGTAACCTATTAAAAGAATTGATGATTTGTTCGATCACCTCCAAGGTGCAAGTTACTTTTTAAGATTGATCTCTAGTCCGACTCTCACAATTTAAGAGTAAGGGAGAGTGATATTCCACAGATGCATTTAGAATAAGGTATAGTCATTAGATTTATTAGTTTTCTTATTTAGGTTGACAAATGTTCTTCTGGTCTTCATGGACTCGATAAATCTACTATCAAACCATACTTGGATATATTTGTGGTCCTCTTTATTGATGACATATTGGTTTACTCCCAATTTGTGGTTGAGCATATAGATCACTTGTGGATCATATTATATGCTTTGAGAGATCATCATATATTTTGCAAATTGAGTAAGTGAGTGTTATGGCTGAGTTTAATAGCATTTCTTGGTGACATTGTGTTAGAACCCGTACAATCTTGTTTTGGTAGCATAGCTAACATTTGAGGTCGCTAGTGTCATTTTCAGGGTGTTTGACGCTTAAGTGTGTTTTTGAAGAGTTTGAAATTTTAAATTGGAATCCTTGTAGAGATTTGTGAATATGAGCTTATGGACATTTTTTTCTGGTACAAGTGTATACCTATAAGACCAAGGTTAGTAAACCTTTCATTAAGTAAATTGCAAGTGAGGTGATGAAATTTTTTTTAGAAGCTTAGTGTAAGACTTTGTGATTGGTGCAAGTCTTGTTTGACCAAGAGTTTATTTCATTGTAGTGGCCTTGACCTTGTGCTATTAAGCTATTTCATGAAATTAAGTCACAAGAAAGGCCAAGGGTATTATA
>DF358790.1:64783-80338 GCA_000787875.1 Solanum virginianum | reverse complement strand
GATCGAAAAATAATTTTTCGATCCAAAACGATTTCAGGTGGTTGTGCGCACCCAAAGACGCGACGCGCCTGGAACGCGGACATGCCTTGTATTTTTTTAAAATTTTTCGACGGGATTAGAAAACTCGTTCTGAAAATTTTCGAAAAAATTTTTTATAGGTGCGCGCCCAGTCTGCGTCAGAGTGAACTTTTCTTTTAATTTGAGGAGCATTCCGGTCAATTCTCAACCCCTCCTAAACTCAAAACACAATCAAATTAGGTCATTTTGATACGTAAATATGGTCTTAAACCCCATTCTAAGTCATTTTCTAAACACTTGAAAGACTAGGGCTTGGGAGAGGAGAAGAGAGAAGCATAGATTGAAGAATTCAAAGGTAATTCTTGGAGTTGACTCTTGATAGCTTCATCCCAAGTATGTAAGGCTAAACTAAAAGCATGAGATTGTTCTCTCATGTCCCCATAGATGGTCTTAGAAGATAGTTGAAAGTTCATGAGTTTACATGCATAATTTTTGATTAATTCTTGAAAATATTATATTATTACATGTATTTTTGTATGTTGGTGATCATCATAAACTCTTTTCTTGAATTGGATTTTTTTACATGAATTATTGCATAAATCCTACTTATTATTTCATAAAGATTGCATGAATAAAGATAGGGATTGAGTCTAGAGCCTTGATTGAGAATGTCGATTGAGATTGAGATTGTGATTGTGAATGTGAGAATGATGATAGTTTGATAGTAGTTGATGGTCCATAAGTCTTGCCAAATGAACTCTAATGATTTGTCTATTCGATTGTTCCCTAATGATTGTTTTAAGCCTTGAGCTAATGATTGAGATTGATGGATGAGATGATTAGAGTCTCTATACGAGGCTAATCTGAGATGAGTCGATTGAGATAGTTTGATTGGTTTGATTGGATGGATTGTTTTATGAGCATTGAGTCATGGGAGGAATATCGAGCACCGAAAGAGTAAGAGTTAATCCAACTCGCACTCGTAAAACCACATAGCCAAGCGTAGGCAAGGATTAGGATCATCACATCACATCATGTTGAGGTTCCCTCTGATTAGAAGTCCCTGAAATCAATAGAGGACTTATAGATTATTGTCTCCATTTGGACTTGTCCATTATGGTTTTGACCAGTTCCCTACCTGGCAAGTATGGAACGGCTGTGGTAAAATCAGCGAGATTGTTGTACAATCACTGGCTCATAAGTGATTGTTGGCAGATAAGAGAAACTCCCAGAAAATTCCCGAACTGAGTACTCTGAGTTGAGATGAGTCTGATTTGATTAATGAGGTTTGATGGGTTGATAGGTCACTTGTCTACTCTTTATTCTTGTTTTAGATAGACATTTGACATGTTGATTGATTTCTATATTGAGTTGATTGTTGTTTCATATTATTCTACCTATTTCAGTCTCATTCAGCTATTTTACATACCGTACATTCCACATACTGATGCCATTCGGCGTGTTCCATATTATTCTACATGTTTCTATTTCATTCAGCTATTTTACATACTGTACATTCCACGTACTGATGCCACGCGGCACTGCATCATTTTATGATGCAGATATTGGGATTAGAGATCATCAACAGGCGCATCGTTGAGGATCTTGGACGTTCAGCTGATTGGTGAGTCCCCCCTACTTCGGAGGATCCATTATGTTATTTTCATCTTGCTTTAGAATTAGACATTTATTAGCTTTATTTTGATTGAGGTAGCCATGGGTTTGCCGTTGGCACCACTTGATAGTGATAGGGCTTCATAGACTAGAGTCCAATGTTGATGTAAGACTTGCTGAGCTAGTTCTTTCTACTAGCCTTTCATTTATACTATTATTAGAGGTTTGATAGATGTGCCCATTTATATTCTTTATGTCTTCCGCTGATTAGTAGAGTTTATTGATTGAATGATTGTGATGAGGCCAAGTGATTCGCTTGGGGACTAGCAATAGTCTCTGGGTGCTGGCCACGTCTTGGGTACCCTCCTAGGCGTGACAGTTTGTCTATGTAGCTAGAAATGTATTACACTTTTATACAAGGTATATACATTTTTATATACAACTATACACGTTTATACAGGGTAGATACATTGTATGATATGCATAAGGGTGTATAAACATTGTTGCAGAAAAAAAATTGCTATGCGGGTGTAAACTGACAATATGGCTACGGTGGTGCAAAGTGTTGTGTTGGGCAGTATATGTTTGAAAATTTTCCGAATAACATAAATGTCTTTTTGTAAGATCTCGTCTTTCATTCTTAATGTCAATTGTATTAAATGTAGAAATCTTATGAAGTATTTTTAAATATTCTAAGATAAGAACAAAATTTAACTTTAAAAGTTTCATCATTTTTCAAGAAAACTTATTCATTTACTTCATTCCTTTACAGAAAATAGATCAAACTTTGTTTAGAAGAATCCACAAGGAATTTACATGCATTTGTCTTACAGTATTGGTGTATTCCTAAAACTAAAAGAAATGACAAAAAGATTGAAATCAACTAATAAGAAAGAAAAGAGAATGTCAACCTGACATTTGAAAAAATATGAGATTTAGCCCATTTACATAGAAGAGGATCATGATTTTTTAATTTTTTTTTTTTTTTTTTTGGAGAAAGAAACAAGTAGTATCATGATATTTTTGGTTGCCCAAAATATATATAGCTTAGTCAAGCTGCATGAGTTGGGTTATAACCCATTTTTTACCCATCTTCAACCCGCCCATTATAACCCGGTAAACTTTGGAAAGGTTAATAACCGGCCAATTTACTTAGAGGTCGTTCGATAGAGTGCATTAGAAAAATAATGCATGCATTAATTAGGTATATTAGTAGTACTTTGTTCGGTACATCTTTTCATGTTATGTATAACTAATGCTTGCATTACTTGTACACTCTATTGTGTATTAAGAAGTGTATTACTAATACCATCAATTTCTAGGTATTAGTAATGCAAGGGGATTTAATGCACGCACTAGCATGGTTAAAGACTCAATTGTCCCTCAAAACCCCTTTTTTTACATCTTTTCCATCATATTGGTGGAGAGTATCTTTGTAAATAAATAACTCTTAAAAGATTATATAATGCATGCTATTTTTAATATACCAAACCAAACAATGCATAGAAAATATCTCATCATAATTAATGTAAGCATTACTAATATACTCTATTTTAGCATTATTTATACACCTTACCAAACCACCCCTTAGTGGGTATTTGGATTGGCTTAATTTTAGTGGTTTTTGGCTTTTAAGCACTTCTTTAGTTTTGAAAGTGTTTGGGTAACACAAAACGCCCAAAAAAAAAAAGAGTCAAAAGCCAAAGGTAAGGGGTTCCCAATTTATGGCTTTTGGCTTTTAACTTATAAGTCACTTAAAAAATGTCAATCCAAACACCCCCTTATTCAACCCATTTTAGCCCAAATAAATTTAGCCCAACCAGCGCATGTGCCACCCCTTTCTATTCTCCATTGATTTCCCACATCGAAAACTAGAATATAATACAGTTCCAACCTTCTCCCTGACCACCCTTGTTTCTGGACAGAGATGTCCACTTGAAGATAAATAAGCAATTAGAAAAGGAACAGGAGAAGACAAACCTTTCTCATGACAGATATAAACTCATTGTTCACGATGCCAGTCTGCAAGTGAGCAGCATATTTTTAGGTATAAAATATTTTGAGCATCAGAAAGCACATGATTTCCTGACCAGGCAGAAACAAAGAGGAGTCTTACGGTTTCACTGTTCATTGCTAAGCAACATACAACAATATCAGCTTTGCTTGCGAATTTCAAGATATCGCCATGGTTTCCCCTCTCATCAACCAGGTCAGTGTAGCCGCCATTCTCAACAGACAGTGCTGGAAACATAGATGCATGGTTCCTATCAATATTTTTTAGAAATAAATGCAGCTCACAAGGTTCTCTTACCCTCAGATTTGCTCGAGTCCTGCGCAAGCCTGCCCCAACTCCGTTTTGTAGCAAGTATTTTCACGTCAAATGGACGTAGACGCTTTGCCAAATGTATCCCGATATTTCCAAACCCCAGGATAAACACCTATATGATAATGCAGAAACTGTCTAAGACATAACAAAAAAGCAATTCTTACACAAGTTTGATGGTCTATAAATTTGTCCAGACCTAGTAATCAACAATCTCCAAGCTCATGACAATGCCATTAAAGTTTTTCATTTTGTGATATACAGAGAGAACTAAGGGGTCGTTTGATAGGCTGTATAAAAATAATGTTAAATAGAGCGTATTAGTAATGTTTGTATTAGTTATGTTTGCATAATTATGATGAGATATTTCTTATGCATTGTTTGGTTTAGTGTATTAAAAATAGCATGCATTACATAATTTTTAAAAAAATTATTTATTTACAAAGATACCTTCCACAAAAATGGTGGAAAAGATGTTTAAAAAAAAGTTGAGGGGCAATTGGGTCTTTAACCATGCTAATGCATGCATTAAATCCCCTTGCATTACTAATACCTAGTAATTTATGGTATTAGTAATACACACCTAATGCACAATATAGTGTATAAGTATGCATAGCATGAAAAGCGTACCAAACAAAGTGATACTAATACACCTAATTAATATATGCATTATTTTTGCTAATACACTCTACTAAACGACCTCTAAGACAATTTCTCCATCTATTAGTACTATTCAACTTGATATTAGCAAATTTGAACGTGCACAGTGCATTTAGTCCCATAAAAAGAATGAAGGTGAAGTTGGAACTGGACAGGATAATACTTAATGCAAACAATTCAGATATAAGCCTACTCATCCAGAGAAAATGCTATGATCACTGAAGAAGTAAATCAAGATGGAAGCGCATTACTGGAGATATGTAAAAGGAAGACACCTAACAAAGTGGAGTGGAAGTTCTATAGGATGGTTGGATGGTTTATAGGACTGAATGTTGAGCCTTCTAAAGCCCAACATATCTATGGGATGTATTCATAGGAGGAGATTTCAATGGACAGATCGGACCACCTCGAGGATTGAGCTATGACAATGTGCATGGAGGCTTTGGTTTCAGGGAGGAGCCTCACTTTTGGACGTCACCAAGAGTGTTCGGGTTAGTGGTAGTCATTCGAGCTTCCCTGAAGGAGGAGGAACACTAGGTAATTTATTGTAGTATGGTCGTTAACACTTAGATAGACAATTTGCTCCTCGGGAAAAATGATAAAGGTCTTTGTAAAGACTGCAACATTGTTCTGAGTGAGAATCTTACAACCTAACATAAGGTCTTGGCAATAGATTTGAAGATCAAGAGGTAGAGGAAGAAGAGGGTTGTGGCTAACCAACCTAGGATGATCAAATGGTGTAGCTTGATTATGGCCAGTGCCCAAGAGATGGAGAAGTTGATTGCTATGGAGGCTTGGGGGAGCAGTGAAGATGCGAACAGTATATGGGATAGGACTGCAAGTTGCATTAGGGAAAGCAGCCAGAAAGCTGTTGGGAGCCTTGTGAGGAAGATTAGGTGGGCATCGAGGGGATAAGTAGTGGAAAAGAAGTCCAATGGAAGGTGGAGGAAAAAAAAGTGGTATATGCAAAGTTGGGGAGAGAAAGGGCGAGGAGGAAAAGTGGACGTATAAAAAAAGGTATAAGATGGCGAGGAAGGAGCCAAAGTTAGCAATTACGATGACAAAAACAACAACCTTTGAATGTTTATACATAGAATTAGAGGGCAAAGCCCAAAGGCGGAGATAATAAGTTGTACAGACTAGCCAAGGCAAGAGAGAAGGACCATGACCTGAATCAAGTGAAGTGCATCAAGGACAAGTGCACTCATTAGACAGAGATGTCAGTCATACTTTGATAAACTCTTGAATGAAAAAGGGCATAGAAACATCGTGTTGGGGGATTTGAAGCATTAAGAGAGACATCAAGATCTTGGGTATTATAGGTGTATAAAATTTGTGAAGGTTAAAGGTATTATTTGAAGGATACACAGGGGAGGAGCAAAACAACCATGCTAGACAAGATGCCGTGCAAATTTTGGAAGAGCACAGGCAAGGCAAGTATAGAGCGACTGAGTAGACTATCTAGTGTTGTTTTTAAGTTTTTACAACTGCGAAATGTCCGAGAAATAAATTTGGAGTACAATAATTTTGTTGTATAAGAACAAGGGTGACATCTAGAGATGTATCACCTATCGAGTATCAAGTTACTACATCACACTATAAAAATTTGAGAGAGGATAGGGGAAATGAGAGTAAGGAGGGGGCGTCTGTTTTTGAGAACCAATTTGAATTCATACCGAAGCACTCAACTAGAGAAGCCATCCTCTTGTAAGAAGATTGGTGGAGCCGTATAGGAAGAAGAAGGAGGACCTATACATGGTGTTTCATCAACCTAGAAACAGCATACGACAACCTCCCATGGGAGGTTCTACGGATATGCTTGGAGAATAGAGTAGAGCTTGTGGCATACACTAGAGATATTAAGGACATTACTAGGTAAGGACATTAGAGAAGAGTCAAAGCACTTTCCAGTTGTGATAGAGCCAGAACCTGGAGTCTAAAGAGTTCAAGTTGGGTAGGACCAAGACAAAATACTTAGAGCACAAGTTCAGTGATGTAATGACTGAGGCTAGTATGAAAGTGAGGCTTGATGCACATCTTATCAAAAAGAAAGGAATTCAATAATAATAAGTTTATTTCCAAGGAAATGGAAAGATTGGCGATGATGTCACACATCAATTTCTCAAACGATATTGCCTACATTTGAAGCACCTTAAACTCCAAATCTTTCAAAAATCTACATGATTGTAGTTCTTCAGGTCTAAAATGTTGACCTAATCAATGGATTGCACTAAGATCTAATTTTTAGAAGGTGTTCACCACATTCATGGTTTAAACAAGACTAAATAGCCTAAATAGACACTTGTACTTGCACCAATTTGTCATTTTGGACCCTCAACTCCACAAAGTTTCATCCAAATACCTGAACTTGTTCAAAACTTATATTTCAAACCCCATCAGCCTTACATGTCTCTTAATAGCCCAAGCAGTGTTGTCAAAGGCACATTTAAAACGCGTTTAAGACCTAAAGTAAGGTTCAGAACGTGTTAAGCTCTTCGCCTCACTTAATATGGGCTTCAGTGTCGTCATCAAGGTTCTAAGACATACATTTCCTTGCCAATGAGCCACTTCTTCCACGACACTAAGCAATTGATATTTTATTTTATCGTAAAAAATTCAATTTATTTGTTATATATTTGTTATTCATGCTTATAATTGTTAGCCTTGAACTAAATATATATATTTGTTTTTTCTTTCCCTTTGTGCCTTTTTTCATTAAAGCTCATACTTTATTGTGCTCTTTATTGTGCTTTGCTCTTAAATCCCCAACGGACTTTAAGAGTTTTTCTTTTTGGTTTTTTGCTTTAGATAACATTGCGTCCTACATGTTTATTAATCACGTTGATATAAATATCCACATAAGATAAAATATGCCACCTCATCTTTTATTTAAGAACCAAATTTTAAATAAAATCTCAAAACCCAATTAAAGACCATACGCCTGCATCTTCTCTATCTCTGCTAGTGAAATCTACCACTCATCTCCGCTAGCCAAATCCTCCATCACCCATCTCCTTCGGTAAAATCCTCCACCACTGCTCTGACATCCATACCCTCCTCCAACATTACTTTGCAAAAGAAGTCAAAATCCATTTTCTCTTCCTCAATTTTTGTGCAGACACGTTGCTTCTCCCCCCTCCATTATTCTCATTTCTTTCTCTTCCACCCATCACTACCGTAGGCGACCTCCCATCTCCACCGATTTTTTCCTTGAGTGGTCTCAAAATCACCATATGTTTCTCAAACCACCACATAGATGAAATTGGTATTAAAACCAACAGGCACACCATGAATCAAAAGCTAAAATTAGTACTGGATTTTCTTGAATCAAAACGTTCATTATGGTGAAGTTAAATTGGTTGTAGAGAAGACACCATAGTCATGATAGTTCACAAGGATGAGAAGATGAAGGGAAATGGAGAGGGGGGAAAGAAGCGTTCAATAAAGGGGGGGTGGCGGGATGGAAAGAAAACAAAATGGGGAAGGGGAGGGAAAGAAGAAGAAATTGGGAGAGGGCAGTGGAGGGGTACGAGAAGGGTGGGGAGAGGTTTAGTAGAAGAATGGGGCTAAGAGATTTTATAATCTGATTTATTCTTTATCAGCTTAGCTGTCTTTATTTCGTGACCTTAGTCTTCCTTGTTGATAGTTTTACAGTACAAAGAAAGTTAGACGCATAAATTTATCTGCTAAAAGTTTTGTTAATAAATAACATAAAACTATTATCATTTTTTCCCCAAGTACGCAATTTGTAGATATTTGTATCCTAAATAAGTATACCCGTATGCAATAAAATGGAAGTAGAAGAAAAGAAATCGAACCCATATAGTTATTTAATCCAAGGAGTACCCTGCTGTTTTGTACCAGTACTGCAGCAATTATTATAACCGATTTAAAATTTTAGTATCCCCACTTCATGATATTACACAAATACTCACCATTTACCCTAAATAATTAAGGTAATTGCCAACATGTTCGATGAAGCATTTTTAGCTCAGCCAACAAATTAGTTGATCCTAACTACTTATCTTTCTATTTAATTTAAAAGTTCTGAACACTTTATATCTTGCAACAATATAAGAAAAAACCAATCAGTAGTGAGATGAAAAAGGGAACAAAGATACATCCTTGGCACTCCAAAATGAGATAACAGATAAATAGGAGGAAACAAAAAGTGAACTCACTGTTTTCCCTTGCAGGTTGTCACCAATTGGCTCCCCTAGCTTTTTCTGCTCCACAGAAATTTTCATTTGATGCTGCAACATTTGGGGGATGTCAGGTTAAAAAGGAGAACAATGTAGCTTACGTGAGAATAAAAGGTACTCTGCACTACTACTATAAATTCACCAATATGCATATATTCTATGTTGCTCGGACTCTTCAAAAGAGTCAGCGGGTGCATATCGGATTCGCCAAAAGTAGTGTATTTTTGCGAAGGGGTGTCATTAGACACCACTCCGCCGGAAAATTTAACTATACATTAATACTATGCACAAAGTGACATATTGAATAAAATAACAAGAGAATCCGACATGGGTGCAGCATTGAAAGTGAAGAGTCCGCACAACTTAGCATATATTTTCACTTCTAGAACCACAAAACTAAAGTAGCAACAGGATTCCCAGCATTAGAATTAAGTACTCGCACCCCTCTCCTTTTACCACTCAGTCCAAATCACTTTAGATTAGTTAAGATTTTGCCGAATCCAACCCTCGGATTCGCATCTGCGTTGGATACCTGCACCCGAGTCTGAGCAACTTAGATTAGAAATATAAACAAGTCTCGACCAGACAAGTACTAAAGAACTGACCGCAGACCAAGCTACATTAATTATTTTTACAAAATAGTGATACATATTCCCAATATCAACCTTATGAAGAAAGAAAGTGCAATATGTTCTCCGTTTTATCCTCAAATAGTTCTGAAGAAGTAAAGCATCTTATTATAAGATTAGAGTCAAACCAACTTGCTTACGCAGGAGGCCCAAGATGAGATATATGGCCATTTCAGCACATGAAGCAGCATTTCCAGTTGCACCACCTGGAATTCTAGCGACCTTAATGCCATGCTTTGTGGCAGCATTAATGTCAACACCTTTATACAACAACATTATAATGTATTTAGACAATTGGAAATTTTAAAACGACTGATTAGCAATGAATCCAGCTACCAAAGAAATAATACCAAGATAAAAGAGAACAAAACAAAACAAAAGGTCAAAGGCAGGTAGACAAACTAAACAATAAAATCAATTTGACCTTCTAACCCAACTCCAAATTGCATTATGAGCTTCATGCTCTTTGCACGGGAGAGGACATCAGAGTTCATACGGAAGTTTTTGACCACACAAATTTCATAGTCACCAACCACAGCAGGCACACTTTCAAGTGGAACATCATCAACCTACAAAGGAGGCATATATCATCATTCAAGATTCTATTAGCAGTTGTAATTAGGACCTTTTTAAGAAGATATTGCAAGAAGGTAATGATAGATACCACTCAAAGAATCGAAGAGAAGAAACAAAAGAGCTTTAGCTTTTTCTATGAGTTAATTTTTAGCAGTAAGAGAAAAATAACTGTGAATCAAATATTGAAATGGCAAAGAAGATTAAGAAGTTAAATCTAAAATTTACAAGATTATAATTAGGTAGTATGTTTACCAAGCAAACACTTTAAACTGCAAGCTTACAATTAGGCAGAATGTTTACCATGCAAGCAGTGTGCATGAGTACAATTAGCAGCTCTTAGTATACTCAGTAAAGTAACAAACAGATCTCTAGACAATTGGTTTCTCTGCTTTTGTTTTTGTTTTTTTATTTTTTGATTTATTTGATAAACTGAGTAGTAGTTTTATTGGTACAGAATACGTCTGCATGTACACTTAATCAAGAGAATGCAATAACTACCCCCAAAATAAGGGCTCACTTTTCATGTATTCTGCTTTTGCAAATCATTATCAAATGTCTACCTCACTCCAGATAGCAACATCAAATTTCTTTAGAAATCTAAAAGAATAAGTAATCGAAGAAAGTCTGAAACCATGTGGAAGCTTCATTTATGCAATAATTTTTGAATCAGTCATCAAGATTCTCTGTTGCCTTATGAAATTCATCACTATTATGCAAACAGTTTTTTAGATCAACCTACCTTTATTTATTTCCCGATGGATGCCTGATGAACGTATATGATTGAACAACTTTGAAATAGAGCCAACAATAAGTCTCGTGAAGAAGAAATAAGTAAATGCAAGAAAGGAACACCTGAACAAATGGATAGCCTTGCAAGTATTCTCTTGTGTAATTGTGAGAAGCAGGAAAGTGTGCCCCACAAAAAAGAACACGGGTAATGTGACTGCTACTGTTATCACTCATTTTCTCAACCTCTGGGGATGCAGTTGCACCTAAATGAATTAAAAAAATTGCAAATATAGACATCAGTATATACCCTTAATACACATGACAGTAAGTATTATACATATTGCCAGAGAAAACACATTATCATCATGGTTGCATATTGTAAGAATCTTCCTCTCCAAGCGCCGGAGGGGATGTGGGCAAAAAGGATAGGGGCAAGCCCCTCAAATCATGTAACGCACCTGACGGTATATGAGCTGGGACGGACACATGTTGAGCGAAGGGGTGTCATTAGACACCACTCCGCCGGAAAATTTAACTATACATTAATACTATGCACAAAGTGACATATTGAATAAAATAACAATGGATGTCTCTTGGCACATTGGTTCGACGCGCAGTTTTGTTTTTTGATGCTGGAGTTCGAACCTCAACTAAGTATAAATGGATCGAGGATATGTCTTACTTATAAATATGATTATTAAATGTTTTCGTACTTTCTTGTATAAATACAACACCGTTTATTGAAATTCCTTCATACACCACTGTATACAAGTAAATGGAGACAGACGGTGAGCAAATCGTATGCATAATCACAGATGAAAGCAACAATTTCATAGGCATAGTAGATTACAGAATGAATTAGAAAAGGTTACATCAACGTGCCATAGAATCAATTTGAACATAAAAATAAATTTAAGAAAAAAGAAAGATCTAAATTTATGGAAATGGGGATATACCAGGTTGAGCTAGGGAACAGAACCAATAGTGCTGTTGCTGCTGCAGCTGAAGACAAGTGCCCCCGAGAACGTTGGAAGTGAGGAGTGTTTTTGTCTTACAAACCCAAGTTTTGCAGACTAGTAATGCAGAGATGCTCTTACGGTACATCAATGGTGAGAGTCAATCAAATATAAGTGACGTTTTGTCAGAGTTCCCACTTAAATTTCTTTTCTGCTATTTATTTTTTTAGGGTCAAGAGTACGGTTTACATTTGAGAAATAAGGGGGAAAAAAGTGAGATAGAATTATGGCACGATGTCACAATTCAAACCACGTTGTAGGTATGACATAGCTATTGAGATTCAATGAGCTGAGAATCAATAAAAGAGGTTCAATCATGATATCATAACGAAAAAAAGGGTTAAAGATATACATACTCTACACATGATGTCCAACAATGCATCTAGCATACTAAGATAGACGAGGTTAAGACTGGTTGTTACCTTACATTTAAAGAAAAAGTATGAGAAATAGTATTAGGTCTTCAACTTCAACTAAGCAATGGAAGTAAAGTAAACAAGGTTTGACTTCGAAGCATGATGACTCACTAAATTAGGCCAAGTAGGTCTCCGTGGGGTGCTTTGGTGTTATTTGTAAGGAAGAAAGATGGATCGCTCCAAATATGCATAGTTTATTGACAATTGAACAAGGTGACCGATCTAGCCACAATAGTGAGAAGGAGTAGTATGGTCGTCCGTCTCTACATTGTGATACAATGTAGGCAAAAAATATATGTTAGTACGTTTGAATGTACTAAGTATGTAAATCAAAAGTGTAACGTAAAACATATAGTGCAAAGACCAAGTAAAGAGCATGATATAGAGTAGAATGTAAAAGCATTGTAAGTATGTAAGTGATCAATGTATAAGTATAAGTGAGATCATGTAAGTATCATACATATGCGGGGTAGAACCATAACCGACAATAAGACCATATGAGCTATAACATGAAATCCCAACATCTACCTATACATCAGAGAAAAAGGAGCCTACTTGCTAAGATAGGACTCTACCCCGCTAAGCGAGTGTCATAATCATAATGCTATGTATGGATCCACTAGTAGATCATATTGGCAACATAAACCCATGTTGCCATGCAGTTATGAGACTATAAGTTTTATATAAAAACCTTGTAAGTCGAACCCCAACCTCAAAGCCTCATTCGATGCTAAGTTAAATCCCACAAAATACATATTATAGGCATAAAGCTATACTTGTCATAAATCATAGTACATAGAATAGCTCATTTTCATGTAACATATGTAATAAGGGAATAGGTCTTCCATTATTACAATTCTTATCTTATTAGGATCTTAGGCCATCCTATTCGTAAACTTGCTTAAATATTTGGGAGCTCCATAATCATAACTTATCGTAAAAATTAGGACAGAAGTATGGGTTTAACATCAATAGATTTAAAATCATTTAATTAAGATAGGTTAATGCATAATTATGGAAATTGAGATCAATTAAATCAAAATGGAAGGAACCCATGTGCAATTATATAATCCTAAGTAGCATGTCGAAGCAATCATTTGAAATTCATGTAATTCATGTAACTTAATACAATTCATGCATAATTTGATAGACAATCATTTGAAATTCATGTAATTCATGTAACTTAATACAATTCATGCATAATTTGATAGACAATCATTTGAAATTCATGTAATTCATGTAACTTAATACAATTCATGCATAATTTGATAGAAAATCACAATATACAACAAAATTCATAGAAATTGAGTGGAAATCGTAAAACTCCTAAAATACCTTCATTAAAATTGAATGAAAAAGGAAGAATTAGTTGGGATCTATGGGTGGAAGGTACCTATGGATGAAAAATCGCATACCTTGAGAGAAAGCCTAGAAGATTTTAGGAGAAATTGACGGAGGACCTTGAAACTCTTGCTTGGAACCCTTCGATGGTGCTTAGAGGATAAGAGACTTGATAGAATTTTAGTCTTTTTCCTATAGTTTTTCCACAAATCATTAAACTACTGAATGCTTAAGATGCTTGACATGGCTTGGGTGAGGTGCCTTTGGGTATCTCATCCATTGTATGACAACTAGGCCCCTAGGTTGGGTCGTTACATGGAAGAGACTCCGGATGGTATTATCGGCATGTTAAAGTTTTACTATTTTTATGTGTATACATTGTTAGATCTAGGAGCCAATTCGTCTTTGTAACTCCTTTTCTTCCAAATAAATTCAATGTGTGTCCCAAAGTCTTTCTTGAGCCATTTGAAGTTTGTAATCCTATAGGTGAGTCGGTTATTGCTAGAAGAGTCTATAGGAATTATCTCATATCTATTGTACATAAAGTTGTCCCTTGTGATCTAGTAGAACTTTCTATGGTAGATTTTGATGTCATCCTTGGTATGCATTGGTTGCATCCTTCTATGCTTCTATAGATTGTCAAACTCACAAGATCAAATTCCAATTTTCAAGTGAACTCATTCTTGAGTGGAAGTATGATAGTTCAGTATGTAAGGATAGATTTATTCCTATCTTAAAGCTCATAAATTTATCTCTAAAGGGTGTGTCTATCACCTAGTAAGGGTTAGAGATGTCACTTCTAAAATCTCATCTCTTAAGTCATTCTCTACTGTCAATGAGTTTTTCGATGTCTTTCCTGAAGAATTACCTGGTGTTTCTCTCGAAAGAAAAATAAATTTTGGCATAGATCTTCTTTCAGGTACCCAACCTATATATCTCTTTTCTCCATATTGAATGGGCTCGACGAAGTTAAAAGAGTTGAAGGAACAATTGAGGGATTTGTTAGAGAAGGGTTTAATTAGGCCAAGTAGGTCTCCGTGGGGTGCTTTGGTGTTATTTGTAAGGAAGAAAGATGGATCGCTCCAAATATGCATAGTTTATTGACAATTGAACAAGGTGACCATAAAGAACAAGTGCCCACTCTCGAGCATAGATGACTTGTTTGAAATTACAAGGGGTAGATATTGTAATGACCCCAAAAAGTACCCAAAAATGTGCCTCGAAAGTGCCTAAAATTGTAATTTTCATATATCTAAAACTCTGTTCATTATTTTAAAATTTTGACTTCATATTCTTGTTTAGGGGGTCAAATTAAGTGAGAAATTGGTCTAACCCGAATTTTAGAGCAACTGTATCAAAATCCAAAAATCGCAAAGAATGCTATTTAAGAGGGTCAACTTTGAAGGGGCATATCTCTTAGCACAAAGAACTAGGTGGCCCATGACCTACCAATTTAAAGCCTTTTGATTTAGCTTTCCAACACACTTCGTTTCACCTCATTCTGAGTTTGGATGAAGGATTTATGCTCATTTTTGTAGAACTCATTTGTGCAGAAAATGCAGATTCCAATGGCTATCCGCGACGCGGACCAGTGTTATTTTGGCCCTATTTTTTTGATTTCATTCCAAGACTTTCAAATCTTGGGCCCAAGGGTTCCCATACGTGTTTTTGCCTATACTTAGCCTTATTTCACCCTCATATCATTCTCAATATTCTCCAATATCCTCTCAAACACTTAGACTCATATTTCACCCTAAATTCAAGTCTCAAAACTCAAGACCAATCTTAAGGATTTCATTCAAGCTTCAAGTCTCCATTGTCAACCTTCATCAAGAGATTCTCCAAAGTTAAGGTATATGGTGTTGAACCATTGAGTCATTTCACCCATGGTGCCTAAGCCTCCTTTTTACTAATATTGCATGATTTAAAGTTGAATTTACATATGGGTCTTGTATATTGAGAAATTTACTGCACAGTGATTTTAGTTCATGAAAGTATGGTTGTTTTAGCATGTTTTGAGCTCTAAATCTT
>DF358790.1:17399-64738 GCA_000787875.1 Solanum virginianum | reverse complement strand
TAGCATGTTTTGAGCTCTAAATCTTGGATCTAATATTAGATTTGATGAGGGATTTTGATGTGAATGTCTTAGGCGTGTTGCAAGGTATTGATTGATGGTTTTACTATAGATTTTCTTGCATGATTTCATTTCTTAATTGCATGGTCTTTTACCCCTATCACACACCCCTCAAGTGTTTGATAAAATGTCCGGCTGGGATTTCTTGTGGAATTGAAGGTCCAATGCATGTCTTATGAGTTGAATAGTGTTATGATGATTATATGATGATGAAATAATGATGAAATGATGATGAAATAATTGTATGCATATGATTTATTGTCCAATGTATGTCTTATGAGTTTAATGGTGTTATGATGATTATATGATGATGAAATAATGATGGAATAACGATGAAATGATTATATGCATATGATGTATAATGATGAGAGGAAGTGAAGGTATATGATAACTTTATGATGATAAGAGTATGGTATTCATGAGTTGATTTCATGAAAAAGTAGCACTAGTGATGAAATCTAACCAAGGTGAGGGGGTGATACCTCATTAGCCAAAAGCAGGGGTTGGTACCTCATTAGCCAAAGTGAGGGGTTGGTACCTCATTAGCCAAAGTGAGGGGTTGGTACCTCATTAGCCAAAGTGAGAGGTTAGTACCTCATTAATCTAAGTGAGGGGTTGGTACCTCACACCAATATATGATGGTCTATTCTTATACACATGATATGCATTATGCCAGCATGAGTTATTTAAGCATGTTTTACTTAAGTATTGATCATACATGTCATATTGCTTTATGATGCTTATTGTTTACCGTTATGCATTTTGATTATGATGTCTATCCCCTATTTTTTTGCATCCCCCATACTTAGTACATTCAAACGTACTAACACATACTCTATGCCTACATGATGTTACCATGTAGGAACCAGAGCTCCATTTGGTCATCCTCCTCCTCCACGTAGCTAGTGGTATCCATTCAAGCTAGTGGTGAGTCCTCATGTCTAAGGGCAATATCTATGTTCTTATGCTATGTATTAAAGACTATCCTTCTTTTTGGTATACTTTTACTATAGGGGTGAGCCCGATTGCTTGTCTTGGCCCCCGCTAAGTCCTATGTTAGAGGTGTTGTTGGACAAGTTATGTATTATGCTTAAGCTTTGACTTACTTATAATATTCAAGCTATTTAAATATGAGTCTCTCTCATAGTCCAAATTCCCCTTATTTATGTTTCTTACGTTGCTTTGCATTGCATCCGCGACCAAGAATGTGTAATGATATGCTAAAAGGTTTGTTTGGGGTTCCTTCGGGTTCTCCATTGGCCGGTCACGTCTAGGCCCTAGGCTTGGGTCGTGACATATACATTTCTTCAAGATTGATCTTTGGTCTAGTTATCATCAACTAAGAGTGAGAGAGTGTGACATTTCTAAAATGACTTTTCGAACAAGGTATGACCACTTTGAACTTGTGGTGATATCATTTGATTTGACTAATGCACCAACGATATTCATGGACCTGATGAATATGGTGTTTAAGACCTACCTTGATACATTTGTTGTTATATTCATAGATGACATTTTGGTGTATTATCAAAGTAGGGAAGAGCATATAAACCATTTGAGAATTGTGCTTTAAACCTTGAGGGAGAGACAATTATTTACCAAGTGTGAATTTTGGTTGGAAGAAATGGCATTTCTTGGGTATATGGTGTCCTATGAAGGAATTTAAGTTGATCCTAAGAAGACGGAGCGGTAAAGAATTGGCCCAGACTATTGACTCCTTCGAACATTAGGAGCTTTTTTAGTCTGGCCAGGTATTATAAGAGATTTGTTGAAGGGCTCTCCTCTATTTTGTCATCATTGATAAGGTTGACTCAAAAGAAAGTAAAATTTGTGTGGACGGATGAGTGTGAGAAATCCTTCCAAACCTTGAAGGGTTTGTTGTGCATTATGATGCCTCACGGGTTAATTTGGGTTGTGTGTTTATGCAATATGGAAGGGTGATATCCTATGCTTCAAGGTGATTAAAGGTGAATGAAAAGAACTACCCAACACACGATATTAACTTAGTGGCTACGGTATTTGCATTAAAAATTTGGCATCATTAGTTGTATAGAGTTCATATTGATGTCTTCACCAATCATAAGAGTCTCCAATATGCATTTACTCAAAGGGACCTCAACCTAAGGCAACGAAGGTAGTTAGAACTTATCAAAGACTATGATATAAATATTAAATTATCACGGTAAAGCTAATATGATAGCTAATGCACTTAATAGGGTATCTATGGGTAGCGTGTCCTACCTTGATGATGGGAAAAATAAGTTGGCAAGGGAAGTTCATAGCTTTGCTAGATTGGGATTTAGGTTGAGTGATACCAAAAATTGTGGTACGATGGTGTAAATGATTCTGAGTTTTCATTGATTGTGGATGTCAAATCCAAATAAGATCTTCATCCCACTTTGATTGAATTGAAGACATTGAGGAATGAAGGTAAAGTAAAGGTTTTCTTACAGGGGGGAGATGGAGTGTTTTGCTACCAAGGGCGATTGTTATTTTAAATATTTATGGCATAAGAAAGAAGATAATAGAAGAAGCTCATAATTCACAATATTCCATTCACCCAGGCACAAAAATCTATAGAGACCTAAGGGAAGTGTATTGGTAGAATGGAATGAAGAAGGGCATAGCAAAGTTTGTGGCTAAAGGTCCTAGTTACAAACAAGTAAAGGCCAAGCATCAAAGGTTGAGTGGCCTAACTCAAGACATAGAGATCCCCACTTGGAAGTTAGAAGAGATCAACATAGATTTTATGGTAGGTTTTCCTAGGACTAGGAGGAATTTTGACTCTATATTGGTTATTGTAGATAGAATAATAAAGTCAACTCACTTCCTACCGATCAAGACAGCATATAGTGCTGAAGACTATGCCAAGGTGTATATCTGGGAGTTGGTAAGGCTACATGGGGTTCCATTGTCCATTACATTGGATCGCGATATTCAATTCACCTCACATTTTTGGAGGACTTTTCAAAAGGGGTCTGGTACCAAGATGGAGCTAAGTACCGTTCCATCCTCAAATTGATGAATAAGCTAAGAGGATTATTCAAACACTTGAAGATATGTTAAGGGCTTGCATAGTGGAGTTCAAAAAGAGTTGGGATGACTACTTACCACTTATAGAATTTGCCTATAATAATAGCTACCATTCTAGCATAGACATGACATTATTTGAAGCCTTACCTTAGTAACAACCTCTTGTCTTATTAATTATGTGCCACCATAGGAGCCCTTGTAGGCTAAGCTAGTGGATCCACAAAAGTAAAGTAAAAAATAAGATCTGCATGCGTATGGATGGTGATATAGATCTCTAGTGGCCTATTTCAAAATTGGTGAAATGTCCTTGATAGGACCCGACTTAGTTATGGATACTATGGAGAAAATGAGACACATAAGAAAGTTGAAAATGGCTCAAAGTTATCAAAAGTCATACTCCAATTTTAGGAGAAGGGATGTTGAGTTTGATATTGATGATTGGGTATATTTGAAGGTGTCACTTATGAAGGGTATAATCCGATTTGGTAAGAAAGGAAAATTGATCCCTAGGTATGTAGGGCCTTATAAAATTGTTAGGTAGATAGGTAAAGTGGCTTATGAGTTGGAATTGTCATTGGAGATGAATATAGTTCATCCAGTATTTCATATGTCGATGTTGAGGAAGTTTGTGGGTGATCCAAATTTCATAATGCCTTTGTAGAATATGAGTGTGGAAGAAAATTTGACCTATGAAGAGGTACCAGGTAAGATCCTAAACCAGAAAGTGAAGAGGTTAAGAAATAAAGAAGTTGCATTTAAAGTTCTTTGGAGGAATCAATAAGTTGAAAGTATAATGTGAGAAGCAGAAGCAAATATGAAGAAGCGATATCATTATCACTTTCATTCTATGCGAGCCTAAAGTATTAAGTTGTTCTTGCTCAAAAACCTCAAATTTCTTGCATTTCAGTTTTCATGACATTTACGCATGTTTACATGTTTATGAGATTGCATTTGAATGATATTTAAAGTACGAGTTTGAAATTTTCATGAAAAAGATGTCTAAGTTGCATTTTGAATTCATGTTGGGTTGATAGATGCTTACTTATTTTCTTAGATGTTAAATTTAGCACATTTTAGAAAGAATGTTCTCAAGGGGGAGATATTGTAAGGCTCGTAAGTAAAAAATCAAAAAATGCAGAAAAGTGTTAAACTGGAAGTTTCTGGCCGATGCACGAGCCTCATCCACGCTCATAGTTTAAACCATGGGTCATAGACAAGTTAAGCCTCGTGAATTAGGTAGGTAAGGTGAAAAAGTGGCTAAGTGAAGGGGCCAATCTATGAGGGGTGTTTAACAGTCCATAAATGGAACTATAGAGTTAGTTTGAAAGCTCATAAAGGGGCCAATCTATGAGGGGTGTTTAACAGTCCATAAATGGAACTACGGATCGTACACAGGTGTTCATAGGAAAGGGTTTGAGATGGTCTGAGTTGGGTTTCTAAATCATGAACTACGAACAAATAGGGCGAGTCATAGTTGCTTTTACGAGTTATAAAAAGGGCTTATAGTTTGGGTTCCTGAGTTTATATTTTTTGTAAGTATTGGGTATAGAAGGACTTATAACCCATAAGCCAATCTACAATTCATAAAGTGAGCTCATAGATTAAGTTTCAGAGACTATTTCTAAGGATTCAAAATGTAACTAGGACGAGACCCCTTATTTATGGCTCATTGTCTATTCTATGATTCATACATGGTGGTCATAGTTAGGATCTGACATACTTCAATGAAGGATATTTTCGACCCGTCCCCGTACCCTAAGTCTAATACTACGTCATTTTGACTTCTAAATGACCCTTTATTAGCTTTACACTACTCAAACCCTTCTCATTTCAATTCAAGATTAATTTTATGATGACTTTATATAGGGTTTTGAATATATAAAGTAGTTGTTAAGAATGGTTTCTAAAATGGATGAATCTCATCATGGTATTGCATATTACTCTTGAATTGTATGTTTTCAAGTCTATTTGCATAAGCCCACTAAGTTTTAAGTTAAGTTCCTATACGAAGTATGACGTTAATGATATAGGCCTTCGAGTATGTTGTTAAAGTTTATGAATGATATGAAAGTAGTAAAAATTTTATGAAGCCCTTTAATAATGTTGTCAAAGATGGTGAAAGGACAATTCTCGTCAAAGACGGACTCTCATGTGAAAGGAAAATTCTCACTTGAGTGGATACCTAAATCAATGAGCTACTCTTATGATGTTAAAGTTATATTTCAAAATTTATAAATATCTATGTATATGATTATGATATAAATACATTATGGGATTTGACTTAGCACTGGATAAGGCATTGAGGTGGGGGTTTAGTAAGGGAACCTTAGTAACAACCTCTTGTCTTATTAATTATGTGCCACCATAGGAGCCCTTGTAGGCTAAGCTAGTGGATCCACAAAAGTAAAGTAAAAAATAAGATCTGCATGCATAAGTTGATTGAGTTCCACATGGCAAGTGATCTCCCCGTGCCAATGTAGGGGTAATGTTGGATCCTATATAGTAGCTCGCATAGTCTTAAATGTTGGTTACGGTCTCCTCCTATATAGTTGTATATATGATGTTTATTTTAATTCAAATCACGAGTTCACATGATACATCAATAATTATTTACATATTGAGCTTTACTATTTGATTATGACCATGCATATTTTGAATGATGGCATTACAATTTCATGCATGATGACATCATAATTTTATAAATGATGACATTATAATATCATTTATTGCATTTGCATCCTACATACTTAGGATATTACAAAGTACTAACTCATATGTTGCCTACATAATATCACCATGTAGGGACTGACATTCTTCCTTCTCTGGCACATGGCTAGATCTTTGGATGGTTGAAGACTAGTAGTTGGGACAACTCCTATTTTCTTTCAAACTTGTAATGTTGAGACTTTTATTTTGTATGTTGTATTCTCTTTCGGTACATTTCACTTGGGGGTGAGATTTGAATATGTCTTAGCCCCTGCCAATTCTTTATTTAGATGGTATGTTTGGTCGAAATGTTTGAATGCCTTATGTTGGTTTTTCCTTATAATTTTATGTCAAATGTCCCTTAGTCCCATTCCCCATTTTAAATTTCACTTGTTATGATTCAAATATTTATGAATGCTAAGAGGCTTAGGTGAGATGCTTTCGGGTCCTTCATTCATCGTGTTATGACTAGGTCCTAAGCTTGGGTCATGACACTAGACAAAATGGTTTTTGAGTAACTTACTCACTTGATTGATATGAATATCTATTTTGGGAGTAGTATTGAGCGCCGATGTTATGATCTGGGGATAGGACCTAGGAGTGACATGGCGAATGGGAACCCGAGAGTCTCTAAACAAGTCTCATAGCATCCATATACACATCATCAATTTGAAAGCTCATAATGAAACAACTAAGCACATAATTCTAAGGGGAACAGAGCTTTGGACTCAAGCTATTGGGATGTCACAGGAAAAGGGATTTGCATGAATTCACGTAGAAAATGGAGACTAACAGGCGGGTAAGTATGACTTGCGCTATGGGGATAGAAGGGACTTAGGACTTTCAACATTCCCATATCTCATCATAATCACATTATAACATCAACATCTTAAGATAGACAACATCTTAAGATAGACATAAGCATAGCCTATGAGTAACAACATAGCAAGCTCACATATAGAGTGTATATGACATCCAACAATGCCTCTAAGTCATAGATAGGACAAGGACCAAGATATATCTTGGGCTCACCCTCAACATAAAAGACATAAGATAGACATAACGTAAAGTAGGTAGATAGAAGGTGGTTCTTGTCCTTGGAATAAAGGACTCACAAAAAGTACAATCTCATAAATCCAATCTAGCCGTGAAGAGGTGGATAAGAATAAACTCCAGTCCCTACATAGTTAGATCATGTAGGCGAAAGTATACATTAGTACATTTGAATGAACTAAATATGCGCACATGCAATGCATATGAACATAGTAAACCTGCATTTCAATGTTAGATTATAAGGACATATATATAGAAAAAAGTACACAAGAAAGAATACAATATTAATATGCCTTGAACCATAATGCGTGAATATCATAATACTTTAAACATAATGGGGATGTGACCTCAACCGACATGTAAGATCATGCTAGCTATTACATGGAATCCCGATATTACTCCTACACTAGAGGAAAGAGGAAGTCACTTGCCAAGGTGAATATCTATAATGCCTAAGTGGATCCACTAAAGCTACATAATTGACCAAGCCTCTAGTAACAGGCGGTCCATGTAGGGAATCAAGCCTCATCTAACGGCTGACCTCTCTAAGGAGTCAACCTCATCTAACGGGTGATCTTTTAACCTATGACAGCACGTAGTTATGGGAGAAAGAGATTTAACGAGTCATGCCTCAACTAAAGGGATGAGCCTCAATCTCAAGGTCCTCTTAGTGTTAAGTCATTATCCTACGGGAATACATATACATATAATAAATGCTTAAAATAGGATCATAAGTCATTTCAAATCATAGTCATGCATACTTAGTCTTAAATGTCAAATACATACTTCATAATCATGCATACTTGGGCTAAAAAGTTAAATCGTACTTCATTTCATATTTTTATGCATAGGAATAGCTTATTCATACTTGTATATAATGGTGAATACTCACCAATAATTGCTTAAAGTCATATCACAGACATTATATAATCACATGTCATGTCATAACCATACTTGTCTTAAAATCATAGTCATAATCATAATTGGGTAAAACTCACATCATAAATCTCATAAAAAATCCTTGTTCATATATGCATATGTTATGAGGAATGAAGAAATAACATGGGTACTTAGAATTCATAATTAAAGCATCATTAACATGAAATTACAATAAATCCATAAAGAAATTAACAATTGAAACATAATTGAAATTACCCATGCATAAATTCATAAATTAAAGGGGCATGCATATTCAATTTTCATAAAATCCATGGAAATCACCATAATAAGACTTAAATAATCATGAAATCAATAATTAAGTTTAGTACATAGCTCAATTTCAACAAAATTAAACTAATTTAAGAGACCCATTTGCAAATTATACTTAGAAATTATAAAATTGAAAAAATAGATTGTTGGGTCTTCATGATTAGAGAGGAATCATAAATCAATCCCACCTACCTTGCTTAGGAAGATATGTTTGAGAAGAATTTAGCTAGAAATTGAAATCTTAATTGAATCCTAGCTTGAATCTTGAAGATGAGATTTGGAGAGAAATTCTTCGGAGTAAACTAAGTAAAAATCTTGAATGAGGTGTTAGAATTTGGATAGGGGTTGTTTAGGAATGTAAGGGGGCATAAAAGTCTTTAAAAGCCTTGGGGATGGGTCAAAATACCAAAACATACCTCAATAAAATGAGCCTTTAAATTTTATCCTGAAAATACCATGGATGGCTTCACTAGCCGTGAAGCTTTTCACGGTTCGTAAAAGCCCACTGATCCAACTGTTAGATTTTATGAAATGAGCATAACTTCTTGCTCCAAACTCGAAATTGGGTGAAATCTAATGTGTTGGAAAGCTAATTCAAAGAATTTTAGTTTTCTAGGTTGTACACTCAATTATCTTTTTGCTAAGAGATATGACCATTTAAAATTGATTCTTATACTGGTTCATGCGAAAAACTTAGTCAATGGAATTCCTTTGAACTTGGGTTGATTGTAGAAGACCCATATGATCCAAAACCACATAAATAAGCTTTGATTGAAGGCTTGAAAGTGAATTCATCTTGATCTTGAAGGTTCTATGAAAATCCTTCCATTAGAGCTTTAAAGGAGGATTCGAAAAACGTTGTAAGTGAGTGAATGAGGAACTAAGTATGATGGAGTGATATCAGGTGACACAAAAAACTTAAAACTGATTTGGGAGGTTAAAAGACTAGCTCCAATTAAATGGACCTTGGAAAGATCTTGTCTAACCTTGATTCATCCTTATGAAGCCCGAATACTTGAAAAATTTCTCTCAAAAATAAAATTTTTGCCTTTATCCAATTTTATAACTTGCGGGGTATTACAATCAAAGTGGGTACGAGTATAAATAACTCAAACTCCAGAAACTACATAACCAGTGTAGGATAGAGGTCATGCCTCTCTTATCTAGAAAGAGGACTTAATATAGACATTGAATCAATTGCAAATTGAATGTCTTTTACTCTAGAGAGGTATTGGATGAATGTGACAATGACATCCCTTCATTGTATTATCACTTTCTCATATGGTGATGGTTGTCAGTTAGAGAAGCTCAATAATAATGATAATTGATTTTTGGTTTAATTGAATTGCATATGATTGAGTTGATTTGCAAAGCATTTTTTTTAAATTTCAAACTTACATATCATATTGAGTTGAGTTGAGCTTTATTCTTGTCATTGAGCTTACTTAAGTATTGTTTCTATTTAGTCATCTTGCATATCGTATATTTCACATGATGACATATTTAGTGCTACATCATTTTTCGATGCATATATAGGTGCTAGGGATCCTCAATAGATGTTCCATTAAAGATGTATTTATTCTAAAGCAGTAGCGAGACCTCTTTGTATTAGGAGGAATTCCTTGTTATTTCAATTTATCTCTTCCCATTGTTTTAAAGCAGCCTTGAATTATCTTTGCACCTTCTTATGAGTTCATATAGATTTCATAGACTATGACAAATAGAGTTAGAGTGGAATCTATTTTCTTTCAAAGTCAATTTTGAAAGCTACTATTATTTATTAGAATAGAAACATTGAGTTATTCTAATAAGAAATTTTGAAAACTATTTTATATGGTGATTTAAATGCTTATTTGGGCACTTTCTTTTGGTTTCATTAGTCTTCCACTAATTGAATGAGTGATTAGGTCAAATGGTTCTCTTGGGAACCAAAAATAAATTTTTAAGTATCGGTCATGCCTAGAGTACCCTCTCGGAGCGTGACATAGATCACCCTTTTCATAAATTTGCTTAAATACTTGAAATTCCATAATCATGACATGTGATGAAAATTAGAGCAAAAATATCGGTTCACAATTAATTAACTTTAAATCATGTAATGGAGATAAATCATGCATAGTTATGTAAAATTACACCAATTGAATCTTAATTGAGAGAACCCATAATCAATTTCATAAACCTTAAATAGCATGTAGGAGAATTCACTTGTAATTCATGGAAATCATGAAATTTATAGCAATTTATGTATAATGAGGTAAATAATTATAGTATAAATCATAATTCTTGCAATTGTAATTGGGATCATAAGAATTCATAAATTTCATACTTGAAATTGGATGAAAAATTGAGGATTCTTTGGATTCCATGGGTGAAAGGGACCCTTGGATGAATAACCACACATCTTGCACGATAATGCTTAAGAAACACTAAAAATTGAATGGTGAAACTTAAAATGACAGCTTGATCTTTAATGGGAGCTTGAAGAGGAAGAAACTTGGGAGACTTTAAAAATTTTGGAGACTTTGGTAAGAATGCAAGGGTTGAGATGGTTATTGGGTAGTTATAGGACCAAAATGATGTAGTTTAGAAGTCTGAAGGGTAGAAAATATCAAAAATAGTCTCAATAAAAATCTGTCAAACAGGATCTACGAGACCTTTCTACGGATCGTGAATTCTGGCAAAAAAATATTATTCTGAATCTCAAACTATGAACCAACTCTACGAAGTCGTCCTGTCTTCTACGGCTCGTAAAAACCTCTCACAGAATCACCTACTGCTTAATGAAATTTTTAGGCCTCATTGTCCAAACCAGGAAGCCATAATTTTTGTACGGGCTCTTTTGAATGGTAAACCAACTTCTGAGACCCTATTTTTTTCTAGTCACTGACATCTTATCTACGATCACTATCTATTGGTCGGGGATAATTTTACGGCTAGTAAAGAGACCTCGTAGACTCCTCCTAGTACTTAGTCAAAATTTTCATTTTTCAAGATTCTATTTATGAGTTTGATCAACGATACGTAGGACAAATCACGACTCGTCCTGTGTGTTCGTCGTTTAGGTATTGAAGCTTATCATTTTTGCCCCACGTTACTAATCAATGTATGACTTTTCTCTACGGGTCGTGGTTTCATTGACGAGCTCTAGTTCATGTTCGTAGTTTGGGCTATTTTTCAGAAAATTTTTTCCAAGTAGAGTACCCTTCTACGATACTCTTTCTACGACTCATGGTTCCATTACAGGTTGTAGTTAGGTCCTCGTAGAACCTGACAATGATAATTTTTTACAAATTTTTTACTTGTTTCAACTTTTCAGCTTATGGGGTATTATATTTTCTCACACGTAGCTATACCCATCGGCATTAATAATAAGGAACATATATATTTCAGTTGCTTCTCCATATACATTTTGATAATAAATACATTATATAAACACCCTAATACATTGAGACAAATGTATAGCAATAAACAAAAGGGAAAATTAAGTTTATGCCCCTTTAAACAAACTATTTACAACTACATATCCCCTTACATTTATGGCCCCCTTACTGTTAAAATTCGTGCGCTAATGTCATATCGACTTATGATATTAATATACGCTAGAGTATCACAGAAGATTGAACTCATTCTATATGACACTAATATATATACCACCAGAGTATCACAGCTGACTACTTCATAGTATTCATGCTGACATCATCTTGACGTCGTGCTGATGTCATCATGATGTCTGGACGAAAAAAGAGGAAAGTGAGGTAAGAAGGTAAATAATTTGGATCATGTGTCTATTAATGGTAAATAATTTGGATTGAGTCCATTAAGGGTAAATAATTAAGAAAATTATATGGGCGAACAACCCATAACTTTTGTTTATATCTTTTTTAGCCCAAATTTACTTAATTACTTAAAATAACCCTTTTGGCTATTTCTGCCACATCTCATCTTCTTCTCCTTTTTTTTCCTTTCCTTTTCTCTTTATTTTTCGGTAGCCTTCATCTCTTTTTCTCCCCCTTTATTCTCCTTTTTCCAGCATCTGTTTTTTCTTTTTATTTTTTTTATTTTTTTTACAACAACAACAACCTACCCAGTGAAATCCCACAAGTGGGGTTTGGGGAGGGTAGAATGTACGCAGACCTTACCACTACCTAAGTCGACATTTTATTTTTTTAATTAAAATATCGATACATTCCATACCTATTTATACAAAATTGGCACACTTTGTATCAAATTTATACAATATTGATACACATTTACAAATTATTTATATAATATTGATACACGTTTATATACATGTATACAAAAGCGATACATGAAAAAATACACAACGTTATATATATATATATAAAATAATTTTTTAATAAAAAATAACATAGACCAAAAAATACATGAAAAGGTTTTTTTTTAAATTTTTTTTCTTTTTTATATAAAAACCACAGCAAAATTAAAAATGAAATAATTTTTAAAAAATGCTAAAAAAAGGAATAAAAAGATGTAAAATTGATTTGAACAAAAAGGGCCTATGGCCTTGGGCTAATTTAAGTTATTTTGAGCCCTTGACCTTCGTAACTATTTTTGTAATAAAAAAATATGAGTTATTTTTTGGTAAACCTTTTATCTTTTTTAAAAATATATATATGAAATTTCTCCTAAATAATTTTAAAGTAAATTTATTTTGTGTAGTTTTCTTTAAGCAAAAACACTCAAGTTATTAAATACAATGTGCATTAACAATATAAATAAATATTTGTTAATTTTCTTCAAACTTGCACCTTCCATTCAAGTTTTGAACTCTTGACGATATATTCAAAGTAACAATTTTATAAATTCGCACTTTAAACTTAATTTTATGAGTCTATTTGAAAAATCAACTAACCAACCTAATAATTAGTGGAACGTTTGTTTGGCGCTCGAGTTGACAGTGCTCTCCATCGCAATTTCATCCTCTTCGGCTGCAATCTCTGTCTCCGACGAAATCTAGTTGTAAGTTTTCAATTCGATTTTTCCGCTATATTTGTTTCCTTCACCAGCAGAAAATCAAGTCCCTGCTTCCAATGATTCTCAATTGTAAATTATCCATTGTAGAATTTACTTGCTTCTTGCTATATGTATTTTTTTTCTTTTAACTGAGATTGATATGTTTGAGCCAATAGTTTTTTTGACTCCACCCCACTTAGTGAGATTGTTGTTATTGCGGGGATGCTCATAAATAAAGCTTCAAACTCCTATTTGTATTGTTCAAATTTGCACTTTCAACTTTTTGTGGTGAACCACGCTGCTTGTTCTGGATTATTAATTTAGTTTCTGTAAACTTCTATTACAACGAGGTATGGTGCTCTCATGCATTACTAAAAGGAACTGTTTATTGAAGTGTTTGTTGTTGGATTCTGACAAATTGCCATTTGGGTTATTAGGAAATTGAAGAACATATCACCTGATGTTTAAGTTATATACATTTAGACTTGGAACATGACTACACATAAACCATAGTTAACAATAAACAACCTTAGGAAAAAACCTTCTAGCCATAACCTAGTGTGTATCTGTAGCTTAGAGAGGCTTAATGTTTTAATTTCATCAGTTTGAACCTTGGTAGGTTGAATTTACTGATATATGTATCAGTAAAGAGGTGGCATGTGCCCGGTGGAATCGTCGAAGCATGTGCAAGTTGGCCCAAACACCAATTGCCATAAAGAAAAAAGAAGACACGTGTGAGGATCATGGTAACTCTTATTTTATGACTAGGGAACCTGCAACTGCTACCCTGTGGATGCACAATGTAAACCCCGCCCCTGTACAATAGCCACAAACCATACAAGAGAAGTAAAACACGAGAATCGTGATAACTGTTGAAGAAAGAAAGAACACTACTGATGGAATTTTGGAGGAAGAAGAAGATGTAAATTGATCTAGGTTTGACAACGGAAAGAGAAAGAAGGAGGAGTAGGGGTTCTGAGTACACAGGAAGTTTTGAATTCTATTATATGTCGGCTCATCTCGTTTAACTGAGTAGCATGTATTAGGCTCAATGTTATCATGGGCTTACAATTTGCATCGGGCAACAGGTCTCAAGCCCTGATTTAGTGGTGTAGCAGCATAGCTACAGTGCACAGCAACACATACGGAAAATGACACCTTTTGTGCAGTTATATATTCTTCTAGATACACTATGAGCTCTAACATTATAGTTAGGTTTGTTACATGGTTTACAATTGAGCATTTTAGTCCATTATATAGTTGTATAAATGGATAACAATTTATACAGATTTATTGACTAAATACAAGAAAAAGTCCCCTATCACTTCTTTAATTTCAATCACCTTTTTCCTGCCAGCTAGAAGATATTTGGAGCTTTGATGTACTGGTCCAACATTATACCAAGTTGAAGTCAGAGGAAAGAGTGACCTTCTTGATCATATCTGGGTGTTGAGGGTGGTGGATGAGAAAAAGCTTGTCATTGAGGATTAGCGGAACAAACACCAATTGGGTGGTTTGGTTAGCTGTGAAGCCTTTACCAAGAATAGTTCGAATCTAACAATAATACTTAAAATACTCCTACTTTGCAAGAAAGGGAACCTTGAAGGATTCGGCGCAAGTTGTTTTCACTTGTGTCCTACTCTTTTAAATAGCCATGCCCCAACGTCCACATAATCATAGTGCTTATTGTTGTCTTGATTACTGTTCGTTGTTTTTCGACATGTTAGAAAAGAGTTCTGTCTGAAGTGATATTATTGGGTGTTGATTATTGGTTTCTATAGGTACAAGAAAAGATTGCCTATGATAAGTCATTGGGGTCTCTGATATGACCTAAAAGTTGGTGCAAGGCCGTTGAAGTGTTAGGTTGGGTCGAAACTTGGGTGGTTCTGCAATTTATAGGAATGTATGAGGTTCCTAGTACTACCAAATTTACTAAAATGAGATTGTACACAATTAAGTGTTAGTTACTACTTGCTAGTTAGCTTAGATTATAGTTGGCAGAGTGCTACATTACCAATCAAAAAATAAAAAAAAGTTGGCAGTGTGACAAAGCCGTTGTGTGGTTAATGGGAGAAGAAAAGTTCCTCTTTTTATTGATAATGTGCTAGAACTAGAAAATTTTATGGACATGATAAAAGCATGGTGGAATTCAAGGGCTGGACTGACTATCTCTTGGCTAAAAAAAATGAAATATTAAAGAGGGACCTAAAAGGGTTTTGAATATATTTGGCAGCATTGACAAGAGTATGTAAGTATCATAGAAGAGTTGATGAGACTTCTACATATGAAAATTGGGAAAAAAAAGATTGATGGGACATGCAATGACGAACTATCTTTTAAAGTAGGGATAGAAATATTGTGCCCTGATGCAGCTAACTATCAAAATCTACCTTGGAAGCAGGAATTTAAGTGCCTGCTGTTAAAACAGGGTTAAGATACAGAGTTCTCCAAGCATGTTAAAAGATTTAATGACATTGATAAGTTGATACCAAATGGGCAACAATTTTTAAAATGTGGAGGCATGAGGAGAGAAGAAGTGTAAAATGCTTCCTGTATGTTGAGCTGGTGAATTGATTGATATTATCTGTTCTCCATCTTCTTTATCCGGGGGTCGGTCTGAATTATATTTTCGAGGTATATTTCTATGGTGCTATGATGATTGTCCTTACTTCAGTTTGCCCCAAAGTCATTAAGAAGTAAAAGGGAGTTTCTGTTTTAATATTCTCTAGCTCAAAGTGATGTTGTTTATTGAGTGATGTCGGAGGTTCGAACCTCAAGTTGTACATTCTTTGCTAGACCCCACTTTGTGGGACTACATTGGGTATGTTTGTATTGTAGCTCAAAGAATGTTAGAGCCTCCGTGAGAAAGATCAGAACATATACTGTCTATATCTATAATTTTCATCATCCATTTGTGCGATTACACTGGGTATGTCGCTCTTGTTGTTATAAAAGATTTGCAGTAAGTCAGTGCAACAAAAGGTTTACAGTAAATCCGTGCAACAAACATAATTTACAAGTTGTGCATATCAGATATTGTCTAAAATATCTATACATCTGGATCAAAAGCCAGTTTGCAACACAAAAACAATTAATAAAAAGCATCTACATTTCGGGCATTGTATGTTTCTTCTTTTGCCTTACAAAATTTCTGCTATTTCTCCTAGCCAAACAGTCCACCAGATAACTTGAGGAACAGTGTTCAGGTTTTTTGAGCTTTCCTGAACAGACCCTTCCTGGTCTAGTGCTTCAACATTTCTGCAGTGGAGTTTGGCATGGTCCCAAGGCATACACAATATTGACAATAAGTAATTCCATAACTGACTAGTAACCTTGCAATGCAAAAAATGTTGGGTAACTTCTTTAGATTGTTCTTCTCATAATGGACATCTGCTGCACAATTGAAAACCCTTCTTTTTGAGATTGTTTTGTGTGAGGCATGCCTCCTTAGCCACTATCCGGGAGAAGCAAGAGACCTTTATAGGTGTCATGTTGTACATATTTTTTCCTAGACCATAACTCACAGTTGTTGCTAAAATCCAGAATACTCAACAACTTTTAACTGAAAAAATACCCATCGAATGACCCTTCTAACTGATAGAGTCCCTTTTGTTGTGGTCCAAAACAATGTTGCTTAGCATTTGAAGTAAGAGACATAAGCTCTCCATTTCCCAGTCATTTATATTCCTTCTAAAATCAAATTCTAGCTTTGCAATGTACAAAAATCTGATTTTGTTCCATTATGACATGTGAAATACAAAACAAGGAATGGAGTGGTGTATGACCCAGCCATGCATCTTCCAAGAACCTGTTTTCCTTCCATTGTCAAGAGTAAACCCCATATTTGTCTCTAACTTGTTCCAAAGCCCTCTAATGTGTTTCCTTACTTTGGTGCCATGAGGAATTGTAGCCTCTTTGGTGAGCCATGGATTGTCCAAAGAAACCTTTTCCTCTAAATTCTTGTCCAAAGTGCATTATCATACATGTTAAATCTCCGATTCCACTTCATCAAAAGACTTTCATTATGAATCTTAAGGTTTTTATATCTATATCTTTTGTTTTCATGTTATGTGGGTGTTGAAGTTATTGCGAAGATGCTAGTGGTATTACATGCGGTGGATTATCTTGTTGATTCTTAGGCTATAAACTTGATACATGAGCAGAGATAATACAGTCATATCTGTTAAGGTCAATAAGGCGATAGGGTGGTGTTATAGTAAATTTAAAAGTAAAATTTCATGGTGGGAAAGTAGCTGATTAAAAAGATGTATAAACTTGCTATTCCTCGCAAAATAACTTTCAACTTATTGGCCTCCATCTTTTTTACTTATTGCACCTTTAATTAGCTAAACAAAAGATCATTCTTTCTCGTACTTGTTGTACTTCTGCTTCAAAATGTCTGCTGAAAATGGATTAATGACCGAACATAACAGTATTTGAAGAATAGGAATACAGGGATTCCATTGTTATCCCAATGCTATTTGTTTCCGTCTTTCTCTGGATATTTTGAAGGTTGCAAAAATGTTAATTTCAATAGAAAAGGTTGCTAAAAAGGCTTAAGCCTTCAAGCAGTGGGATTTTGTTAGACATCTAGCTTGTAAATGTTTCTGTCAAGTGCAACTGTGCAAGGTTGCCACCAAATCACGGCAACTGCCACAATTTATCCGCAAGAAGCTCTCACCAATCCGATCCCATTAAACTGTTTCTTACCAGTAAAAGGTAGATCTGATGCTATTAAACTATGGTAACCTGTATTTGACAACCTTCAAAATTTAAGCTCCCTCTATCTCTACCATCTCGAAACAGACGTCAGCTACATCGGGATTGATTCAGTCATCCTCAACTACGGAATATACCCTTTCACTTTTATGATCTTCTATGAAGGGTTTTTGACATTGTAATTTAGGAGCTGGCATGTTGTAAAGTGTGCATTGCGTAAGCCCTATAGTTAGATGCAGTCCAACCTGTGCGTTTCACCTTGCTTAGGCGGCACATCATTGCAGTATCCTTTAATTGTCAAAATGAAGGAAGGAACCAAAAAAGTTAGAGGATCAAGGTTTTCAATGGATAATCCTCTATCTGGTGAAGAGAACCAGAATGGCAGAGAAAAGAGAGGTGTAAAATAGAGAGGGTGGAATACATGGCCTTCGTTCTGGAGTCCACCTAGTACCGAAGCTGGAAACAACAGGTTTCTCGGTTAAAAAATGGGTTTGGTTTCGTGTTTGTTTATTTTTCATTATGCATTCTTTTCTGGACTTTCAACTCAAAAAAACAAATGGTAGAATTATCATGATGGTTCCAATGTCAGTCTTAAGGGAGAAAGATGCTTGGAAAGTTATTAGGCAAACTTTGTTTAGGAACAATGTTATAAAAATGACGTGTTTAGGAAAAGTCAAGCAGAATAATGCATCTTACTTCAAAATAGGGGTTTATATTACGAAGGAAAATGTCCAAGATTCTTATAAATTTAAAAATCAGAAGACATATCCTAGATTTGTTCGATGTGATGAAAATGATTTAAACACGATTCAACACTTAATAACCAAGCCATGTCTCCAATTAAAGCGTACCTCTTCAAAACATGAAAGTTTGACTCGATCTGCAGTTCTTGAAATTCTTGAATTGTGTTTTAATCTTTGGTAACATATTTCCAAGTCTTTAGCAATGGGACTGTTGTATTTGCTAATACTTCTGGCCTTCCTGGTCATTTACTATTAGCAGATGCATTTTGCCCATGTCATAAATTGATTTTACTCCTTCTAGCCATGTAATGAGCAGCTGAGCACGCTGATCATTGCTTGGCATGGGATAACATAAGCTGGTGAAGTGGCAAGTGGTTGTTGAGATTCTACCCCCTTGAGGACAAATTTTCCAAGTAGTTAAACAAGCTGAAGATGATGGTGCCATAACTATAGGCATAACCATGGGAGAATGAATCGTCACTAGTGGCTGTTTAGACGTTATAAGTTGCTTTTCCAAGTTTCCACTATTGGGTGGCAATGGACCATATGGATGAGAAGGTTATTAATGCTAGCCTTCTTTATAACTAATTGTAAACTTTGCCATGAAGTCGGATTTTACACTCCTGTGCATTATTCCTTTTTTTTTTTAAAAAATATTCCACAATGTATCCCTCTGATAAGGTTCATGTCCCTTTCTGCTGGGCTAGTTTGTACACGTGCAGTCAGGAATTTCTGTAGTGTCACTTTTGCTTGCTTTTCGTAGTACTTTGGCTTGTTCTAATGGGCTCCACTGCTTGATTTTGTGCATGGATTTTTACTGTTTCTTAATTGTGGATGCAGCTATTGTTGGACTTGCTTTTTTGCTGATAAGACTTTCTCGTGCATTGGTTTCTGTCTGGTCTCGTGCTTAAATATTTACTCATTGATGTGCAGATTTTTGTTTCTTTTAAATGGTAATATAGACAGTGACAAAGCACGCAATCAAGAATAGCTGAACCCAAAATGAAAGAACAGTCTGGGAAGATCATGCAGTAATGGTCCCTGAGGTGTAGTGGTCATGACTACTCATCACTAAGGTTGCTGGCTTTTTGTGACTAAAGCTTTAGCAGATGCCTGTTAACTTAGTCAGGTGTAGTAAATATCCATTAATCATCTTATGCTTTGTTCAAAATTGGACTGCATGACATCTTTTTAGTATTTTGGTATGCACAGGTTATTAGAGTGTGTTACAAATTGCTCTTGCATTCATGTCTTGCTAATCAGTTTTTGTGGTGATGGACTTACAAGCTCATGATTATGCTGCTATGGCGTTTGCTCAGCAACAGCACCAAGCAGCTAGCATGCAACAGCAACAACAGTTTGGTTTTCATCCCCAACATCAACAATTTCCTCCTCCTGTTCATAGTTCTCCATTTCTACCTCCAAATTCTTCCCTTCAACAGTTCCCTTATTCTCATCCCATTCAGCAACCCCAACTTTATCCTCATGCACCACTTTCTCATCTTCTTCACCTTCAGCAGCAACAGCAGCAACCTCCTCCGTTTCCTCCACATATGCCTCTTCACCATGCATCATCCCCTTTCCACAATCCCTATGATTCTTCCACACTTCCAGCTCCTCCACCATCTGAACCCGAACTCCAAAAGCGTATCGATAAATTAGTAGAATACGCTGTCAAAGTTGGTCCCGAGTTTGAATCAATGATTCGCGAAAAACAGCAAGATAATCCAGCTTACAATTTTCTCTTTGGCGGTGAAGGCCATTACTACTATTTCTATAATCTTTGGATGGCTACACGACCACCAGGTGGACCATTTAATGCTCCTTTTCCATCCTCTTCTTTACCAATGCTGCATCCACCAAATTCTATGATGAGTCCGTCACCCTTGAATGACCCTTATAGTGGCTCTAATGCTGCTGGTTCTGCTGCAATGTAGGGTCCACCTCATTTACATCAACTACCTCTTTTCTCATCATTCTATGAACAACAGCCCTCTCAGCATTTCCGCCGAGCTGATTATGATCACTCATATAGGTCTTTCAAAGGTCTATCTAGGCCTCTTCCGTCAGATGTTGAAAAGGAGTTGACTAATGTACTAGACAGTCTTAATGGTACCAAAGAGTCGATTAAAAATGCAAAGAATTGGTTCATGCAGAGATCTCCATTTATACCTGCTTTGGCTGAGGCACTCAGAGACGCGTATTTTCCCTAGATGATTCTGAGAGACAGCTGCATATAATTTATCTTGCTAATGACATCCTATTTGAGAGGTAATAAATCATTTAGTTACTAATAATTTACTGCACAAGTAAATACATGTGATTTGGACTTACCAGAATCTTAGGTGCAGTATGATTTGGATTAAACCGGAATCTTAGGTGCAGTATGATTTGGTTTAAACTGGAATCTTAGGTGCAGTATGATTTGGATTGGTTAGTGGTTTCAAAAATTTTTGCTCAGTCCTACTTGCTGCTGCTTTCTTGTATTCACATGACATCTCTGCTCAACCTTTGGTTGTGCATCAGCTATATGAGGTTTCTAGGCGTTTATTGACATGCATGAGTTGTATGCGCCCCTGACTTTTCCAAAATGAGCGGATCGAATGAATGGATTAACTGCAATTCAGTCGGCTTTCGTAAAAAATGTATATATAGTTCTCTTTTTAATTAAAATACACCAGACCCTCCACTTCCTAGGACATGCACACACTCTCTCATGCGCATGTGCGTGCGTGCATGCATACGTACGTACGTACGTACATACATACATACATATGTGACAATCCTTGTAATCTGCAGCCTGCAACGACGAATCAATTCTTGTGAGCTTGACTATGAGGCACTTGCTTTTATGCCTGTGTTGGGTCCCATGCTTGCGAGGATATACCACAATCCTCAAAACAAGGAAGAAAATCAATCTCGATTACAGAAAATTCTACAGTTTTGGGGCTCCAAGGAAGTCTATGATCAGGATACTATTCGTGCACTTGAAAATGAGATGATGAGTGGACTACCCACAAATCTTGCTGGTCCTCGGAGGGAACTACTGGCTTCAGATCCTTCTGCTGGTGCAGGTAATTACTGCTAATCTAGCTGTGATAAAGAGTACCATTGAAAGAATGAAGGGCAATTGTTCTATATTCTTTTGGTCGACCTGAACAGTTGTCGGTTATTTTCTTATTACCCTTTATTTTTTAAAGGATTGTCACACCAAGTAGCAAACCAGAGTATTTTACAGTGGAAGCCTGATGAGCAGGTGCCTACCTTACCTAATTTAGTCAATCAAGATAAAGCAGTTCCTCCAATACCATCTGCAGCACCACGTCAATTTCATACAGGTGTAGTTCCACCCACTGGATTTGCTGAGTTGATGCCCATGCTGTCCTCTGTCCCACAAGGAACATCTGCAGCACCACGTCAATTTCATACAGGTGTAGTTCCACCCACTGGATTTGCTGAGTTGATGCCCATGCTGTCCTCTGTCCCACAAGGAAATCTACAAGCTGCAGTACATCCCATGCCAGCATCAACTGCAAATACAGGTGGAAAATTGCCTCCATATCCCTTGTTTCCTACTGGTCTTATTCCTGGTATGGTCAGGAAGATGCAGATTGGTAGTGGGGTACCTACGCTTTGATGATAATTGAACAGTTAATCTCAAGTCCTGCTTACAGTTGCACCCAGTGCAAGTAATTCTATTGGTAGTGGGGTACCTTACTCTCCGATGAGCCCTTTGGACATTCCCACCATTATACCAGCCCCCACCATATCAGAGTCTGAGATTCTTGAGAGTGTGTCCAAATTTTTTAGGGAGATCGGAGAGGTTAATCCATCAGAAGGTCCTGTTAAACCATCTGATTCAGCCAATGATTATGATGACTATGAGAGAGAGCCTCCTGTTCGCAAAGGAGGGGCTTGCATCCCTCCACCTTCGAATCTCCAAGTTAACCCTGACATTGGGAATCACTCTGACGGAAGTATAGAGCAGAAAACTGGATTGAATGGCTCAGGACGGTTAGGACTTGGAGCCACTGCTAATCCAGATGAGTCAAGTCAATACGATGATGTCTACACTTCTTACAGAAAAGAAAGAAGCACAAATTACCATTCACCAATGAGTGCAAGAACTGTGAGGTAAATTAATCATTATTTTAACTAGTCTATAGAGAGCTCATAGCATTTGAGATCAATATTTTTGTCCTTTTTTGCTGCTGTAAATTGGACTCACAGTTTTCGTCTCTGTAACTTTTAAGTTGATGGGGATGTTAAAAGACAGATTTTGTGCCTACATGCAACAGAATGAGTTAAACCTTGCCATGATCTTTCAATGAGTAAATAACTAGTTAGATCCTTGGCCCCCCCTCCCCAGAAACTACTAGTAGATGCAATGGACTCCCTCTAGTGTACACTAGTAGGGAGAATACCAACATAAAAGCTGAACAGGTGAACTTTGATACATCAAGGTTTCAACATCTTATGTTGTCTCACTTATATGGGAAGTGGGGAAACTATTTTTATGCGTTGTAGGGAATGTTGTCTATACTTTCGTCCAAAGCCAAATCGATACAGAGATCTTTTTCAGGAGAATTGAGTCCTTGAGAAAACCTGCAAATGGGAATGACTTCAATTAGTTATAGTTGCTGCACATGCATTGCGTATTTACTATTTGAAGTTTGTAGGTTTGGAGGTCAAAACCAATATTTGAAGCATCGTATTTCTAGCATTCCAGTGGCTGGGATGTCGGCTTTCTTCCTTCAATATGCTTTTAGAATTTAGCCTAACTCATATTACCCCTTTGAAGCAACAGTAAAGTTGCATGTGTAGCCTATGGGTGATGCGTTTGAGCTGTGTAATCAACCACTTATACTTGTGTTAAGAGTAGACTGCCAGATTCCTCTCCTTTGGGGTGTGGTCCTTCTGGAATCCTGCAGGAACACAAGATGCTTCGTCCTTTTATGTGTCCGTTCTTTACTTTGTTGGTAACCGTTATCATGATGGTTGAAAGACCAAGAACGAGAGGGCACACATATACTAGAATTTATATTGAATGGAAGATATTTTGGGGTGTTTGACCACTAGAAGGAAATGAGCAAGGAAAAACTTAAATTTGATTTCCGGGGCATGCATATTAGTGTCTTCGGATCTGATCTGTACATGGTATGCTGAAGTAGGTAGACAAGGGGCAGGCCATATTTCACTTTATTTGGAATTTGGGCAGTTGGATTTGAAGACAGAGCGTGTTTGGTTACACTTTTTACCGAGGAGAGAAGAGAGCAGTTTTGCTTGAAAACAGATTTGGATAGAAATCTTATAACCGAACACTGATTTTGAAAAAGTTATTAGGGAAGAAAGTGAATACTTCAAAGGTTGAAGCTTTTATTTCAGTTGTTGGGTATGATGAATGAAGAATAGTAGCACTACTAAAAATGCTGATAAACTCAACAGGCAGGTGTGCTCCTGCTGCAAGCTATAACCATTTTATCAATCAATTAGTTATGAACACTTGGGAACACAAGATGCAACTAGAATTTACATGTATACGATCATACAACTTACGCTTTGATGATAATTGAACAGTTAATCTCAAGTCCTGCTTACAGTTGCACCCAGTGCAAGTAATTCTGTATCACAGAAAAGGAAGGAACAACTTGCAGCTGCTGCAACTATAGGTTGGGCTTGAGAAAAGAAATAATACCATCTCTAATCCCTGTTTCCATAAAAAACCCTAGCTAGGGGCATTATTGAATTTTAAACAACCTTTTTCCCTCTAACTACCCTATAAGGAAAGAGACAAATTGAGCCGTCCCAGTCATTCCAAAATTTGAAGATTCCAATCGCTTGGTGATGTATTTTTAATAGTAAAATCTAAAAAGAGTGTTGTTAATTATGGAAAGGTTGCACCTAAAGGTGTGGATCAGTAATTTATTAACAAAATAGATGAGAATTATAAAGTTTATGTTTAAATTCTAGTAGACATGAAGAAATTAGGTAATTTCTTTTCGGAAGACTTTTTAATTAATATTTATTAAAATTAAATATACTTTTCTTTTATTACCATCTATAGCAAAATAAGAGATTAAAGATAATTGAGCAAATTTTAAATATTGAATAATTCAATCAATTTGCTATATATGATAAAAAAAAATTATGTTGCTATAAGTGGTAAATATTTTTTAAATATAAGATAGTTATGTGATTCTCCTCTTTCTTTCATTTGTCCTAGGCGCCTTGATGGATGATGATATTTGATATCTATTACTGATAAGATGTGATAAGTATCTCATAAAATTAATAGAGATACACACAAAATGATTATATTCGAATACCATAATTATTAGAAAATCCAAACCAAAAAAATTCTGAAAAGGTTGATATCAATGATATAATTGGGAGTAAAGTGACACGTCTTTAGGTTTTGTTTCAACTTTTACCATAAGTTTTAGATAGAATGACCTCGGAGACCATTGTTTTTGACTTTCTTTGTAAGTTGGACCTTCTACTCTCTCCGTCCAATTTTAGTTGACCCTTATACTATTTTGGAATGTCCAATAATACTTGTCTACTTTTAAAAATTAATGGATAATTTACCTATTTTTATCTATTTTACCCTTATTTAATACTACATCAGAATTTGCAATTCATTTTTCAATACTTTAGAATACTAAGTCAAAATTAAACTTTCAAAGCCTAATAAATAATTAAATATATTAATTTTTTAAAATTATAATATATGCCTATACTAACATTTTTGGCTCCAGAAAACTTTTGGCTCCATATATTTTTTTCAGTGGAAAACGTAGAGCTTGTATTGAATATGAAGCAATATAAGTGTCTTGTGCACTTATTGATTGTGGAAACTTCAAGGAGCTTTTTTAGTTGACAAATTTTTTTTAGTTAGATTTAATTCATTCTAATTAATTTAATGGCTTATATTAAATAGGGATAATTTAATAAAATTATCTTTTTTTTTTAATTCTTATACCAAGTCAACAGGGGTCAACTATTGTTGGATGGAGGGAGTATGTATGGCTATGTCAATTAAATTCTTAAATTCACTGTAACACAATATTTTAAACCTTTTTATCATCCCATATATGTGCGTGCAGTACACTCATTTTACACATGGAATTCCACAACATTTTTTGTGACACGTAGAATATTAAATATTTAAAAAGAAAAAAATGACAGATTCTAGAAATGTTGAATATTATGTTTTTTTTAATTTCCTTACAAATTGAGTGTCAAATTCATGTCACATAGATGAAATTCTTGACTTGAATTTTACAATACAAGTTCACAAATACAAATTCAATAAATCCTCCTCACAATTTTGAATTAATTTCATAAATTTACATAACTCATTTATTATTCTTCAAACTTCCTCAAGTTATCGATTAAGTTTTTCAATATTCAGTATCACCCTTCACATTATATATATTAGATTCAAAAGATACTTAGGAAATTGAAATTTTGAGAATGAAAATATGGCAAAACGAAAAACAACCAAAAAAGATTTTCATGATTTGCAACAAAAAAAGAAGAAATTTTGAGAGAGGATTTAGGGGTGGGGATAAAAGAATATGTTTGGGCGGGGGTATAATGGGTGGATCTAAAGAAGAAGAAAAAAGTGGGCGGGGAAGAAGAAAGTTGGGGGCGGGGTGATAGAAGAGGGGTTGAAGGCTGGAAGAATTTTTTCTTTTTATTTCACAGTTTCTTTTATTTGTTTTAATCTTTCATTATTTTTAATGTAAAATATTTTGAACTCAGTCGCTTTAGAACGTGTGTAGTGATGTATTTTTTCAATTCAGTAATATTAATGTCACATATATTTGATTAGTGATTAGAGGAGTTTAAAATATTATATTATAATTAGTTGAAGAGTTTAATTGGCAAAGTCGTAAGTATAAGGGTCCAACTTATAAATAAAAATAAGTATAAGAATCTTTCAAGTCATTCGGCCTAAATTTATAGTTGCCATCTTAACCACTTATCTATATCAAAGTAATAGACGCATGTCATATATATATATATATTTGTATATGCACTTTCACTTAGTTATAATCAATTAATGTGTACTTATATTATTACATTATGCTGCTACAATAAGTTGATTATATCTAAATACTTATTATGAATAAATTATTATAATAGTAAAACAAAGGTTTAAGTATGAAAATATTAAATAAAAGATAATAATTATTTTTTTATTTTAATTTATTTGTCTTAATTTTTTAATTTGTTTAACTTTTTTTTTCTATTTTGACAACTCTTTAATCATAACTTTTCATGCGACATGTTTAACACCATAAGATTGAAAGATATTTTAGTACATTCTACATATCTTTAATTAAAATTATAAAATTTATTTTATTTTATTTTATTTTATTAAACCTCATGTCAAATTAAAATTAGACCAATAAATTGAAATAAAAAATATATTATATTGTTGGTGGTTGAGCAGATAAATAGTTAAAATTTTGCTACTCTTCTAACCCATTTTACGTGGTACCCTTTTCTTTTTAGTTCGTCCAAAGAAAAATGTCACCTTATTATAATTAGAAATAACTTAACTTTAAAAATTTTCTTTTATCCTTAATAAAATAATCTCAATCACACAAATATCTAAAGATTATTTTACCCACAAATTTTAAAAATCTTTTCTGAAAATATTATATCAAATGTAAAGGTACCACAAAATGAAACAAAGGAGTATTATTTTGTAAAAGAGGAGGATCGTCTACTTTTTGACATAGTAATATCACGTGTCTACTCATTTCTTCCCCCGACAAAGGCCACATTGGCCTCACATTTATTTTCTTTCATTAAAAATAGCCCTATTGGTTTCACGATTATTGTCATGATTCGTAAAAGGGTGTGATGGTACTTGTCTTTAACTCACTGAGACAAATCAGCCTAAATAGGATATCTGTAATGACCGACCCGAGAGCTTAATTGTCACATGGCGAATGAGATACCCGAAGACACCTCACCCAAGTCATCTTAAGCATCTCAAGCATTCATAGGCATTCAATTGACATGTTTGTGAAAAATAGGGGGAAAGGGACTATGGACCTTTAAAGCTATGAAACAATATCAACGAAAAAATAATATGATAACTAACATTGTCCATAAGCATACCAACTACTACATTGATGGATGGAACCAGTAACGATAGATTTCCATCAAATAGAAAAGACTCTATAATTGTGCAACATAGAAAGTAAACACCTCAAAAGGGCCATAAATACATCGTATCAAAATACAAAATACGTTCTAGAAGGAAAAATGGCAGAGTCCCGAATTAAGGGCTTACTACAAATAACAGTGCTAGTCTTGAACGATGAGTACTAGCCATGAGCCGGTGGAGGAGTGTCTGCCCCTACATGGTTAAATCACGTAGGCAAAATATGCGTTAGTTCGTTGGAATATACTAAGTATGTGAGATGCAATGTATGTATGAAATTGTAATGCCATCAGTCATAAATATAGCATATAAGTACGTATAAGATGAAAGATACATATAGTGAGCTTAAGCATGCACAAGGAATATGGCTTAATATGAACAAGAGTCAATGCATGAGAAATCACATGTAATGGAAACATATCATGGAATTATAAACTTGCGAAGTAGATCTTAACGACATATAAGACCATGTGAGCTACTACATGAAATCCAACATAACATTCTACGTTAGCATGGGGAGACCACTTGCCAGGTACAACTCCATCAACTTCGCATGCATCTGTATAAAAAATGGCCTATGTTATCCACTAGCCTAGCTTACAAGGGCTCTTTATGGTGGCACATAGTTAGGGACTTTGAGATTTAACTTTAATGGGTCATATCTCAACTAATAGAAACTCAATCTCAAGTCCACTTGGTGCTAAGTCATCCCACAAAAATCTTTAAAATATAACTTAGAATCATAAATAACAATCATAGGAGTAGCTCAAACTTAGGAACCACTAAGTGAGAATTGTCCTTTCATCTTGGGGACCTCTCTTTTAAACATCTTATAGAGCAATTGTCAACATGCTTATATCTTTGACAAATTATTACTTAAAACTTAACTTTAATGCCTTAATTGTCACCATAAATCATGAAAACTTTACTTGAAAACTAGGTGGGCTAGGCTTTTTAAATGAAACAATCACAAATCACATAAAACATGATCAATTTTTCTCTTTTTAAGGACCATAGAAAAGCCTCGCACTTCATCATTATCAAAACTCATCATTGGGGTCATCATCAATAGTTCAAAACATGCATATACTTTATAAAATATTATAGGGTATCATGAATAGCATTTAACAACATAAATCATCATGAAATCATCATAAGCATGCATAATATCTTAAAGGAACTTAAAGAAAAGGTAAAATACTTAAAAAGAAAACTTTATGGGTGAAAGGATACCTATAAATCAACTCACATACCTTAGGAGAACTTGGGAGAATCGAACCTTGAACCTTTGAGAAGAACTTGGAAACCCTAGTTTTCCCTAACTTGTTCTTGGAGAAGGAATGCCTTAAGAGAATTTGGGCATTGAAAGAATGAGAGAATGATGGGTGGTCTTAGGGCTTTAAGGTTTGATCTAGGGCCTTTTTTTTAATCCCAAAATGATAGGGTTTTGGAATAGAAAGGTCAGGGAAATGACAAAACTGTCTCTCATTAAAACTTTCGGATTCAATTTATGAAACCTCGTCTACGAGCCATAGGTCAAACCACGGGCTATACGTCCCCTTTTTGTTTGGTAACATATCTGAAATCTCTGAAACTGATTTTGTTGGACTCAAATCCATGAAACTTTATTATGGGTCATGTAACATCTTATGGGTCATGGTTGGACTCATATAGTCCTTCCATACTTAGCCATCTTTCTTGTTTTCTTGATCTCATTTCATGAAGTACTCTACGGGTCGCACCCTCTTTCACGGGTCGTGCTGGTAACACATAAGTCACCTTCCAGCAAACTTTAATTTTTTTTCATGTCTGATAGTCTAACTCACGACCCTATCTACGAACTGTAATATATCCTATGGGCCGTCACTTGGTCTGTGGGTTACCCCACACTTGAAAACTTTTCCTGAAGTTCATGTTTAAGGACCAAACCTACGAATCGTATAAGCACCTACAGGTTATAAGTCACCCCCGTAAACTTGACTATAGGTCATTTTTCAAGCCAACTTTCTGCATTCTCAGGCTCCTAAACTGGGGTTGTTACAATATCACACGATAATATGGAAGATAAAGCAGAGGTAATAACATAAATACATAAAGATAAGGAATTCACAATCTAAAACCAACCCAAGATTGGTGTCATATGTACAAACCTCTATTGCAATCGAACTCGAATGAAAAAATCATACAAGTCTCAATGTCTTTGATTCTATAATAGAACAAAAATAGTAATAAGTAGAAGTCTAAAGAGTCTGCGGAAATAACAAACTGCTACCTCTCAGACTATTTCAAGCTTAGTAAAAAATGAGAAAGAAACGTCAAACAGTATCGGGCTCACAACCTACACACAAGTATAAAAGCAAAATGAGTACAACCTACACTATACCCAGTAAGAAGATGTAAACACAAGTTGAGAATAAAGAATGCAGGTACTCCTTCCACACCAACTGAACCTCCATATTACAACCTGGACTCAGGAAATCCAACATACACAATATACATAACTACTATAAAAGTATACAACATATCAACAAGTTATTCCCAACAATTACAAGTATAGAAATAAGCAACAAATCATACTTCATATAAGTATCCATATTAATACAAAGAATAAATGAAATAGGATGTAATGTTGTACAGAAGATACAATGCAATGTCAAGTGATCATAATGCATGTTTGTCCTATGATACACATCTGTTGATATGATTAGATCAAAACCTATGGGGGACATATATGTTTATGTACCTGCCTCAAAGCGTGAGGCTCGACCCCTCAATTGTCACATCACATGCCATAAACTATGTAGTTCGACCCCTCAAATCAAGTACTCCTTGCCACGAAGCATGTGGCCTGAAACTTTGTATATCATCAAATGTTTAAATTTACTATGAAGCATGTGGCTCAGCCCTTATATGTCATCAAGTATTTCAAATCTGTCATGGAATGTGTGGCACAACCTCAAATAACGAGCCAAAATTAGTTTTTTTCGACTTTTATCAATAGTAGAACTTATTGCATATCACAAATAAACACAAATAGGTACTTTTAAAGAGAATCTGAGTGTATACAAGAGTCTATACATTTCATATAATCATCATTCAAGTTAATTACTATCATCATTACTTCAATAGTCACATCATTATCATTGATCAAGTTCTTCAATAATAGGCTCAACATTGTTATTCAATTTCCCTCATAATTGACATATTAGTCTCAATCAAGACTCTTCAATGACTCACGTCATTTATCAAGATTCTTTCACAATGTATCATCAATATTATTATAGTTATTTCACAATTTCATAGCAACATGCATAGATTTTAATCAATCTCATTATTTTTTTCAATTATAGAATTATCATCAAGTGAGTCATTCAATAATAACATCACATCATTTCTCTAGTTTTCAATGATCACTTTATCATCATTGTTCAAGACTACTCATCAATGAGCAAGTATTTTTCCTAGTACTTTTCGATAGTGTCATCACAATATCCAAATTATACGACACTTGTATCAATATTGCATATATCATACCTCAATAATCACTTCAATCATTATTATTTATCATTACTCAACACTTGAGTCATATTAACAATTTATGACTTTCATCATGGGGATCACATAATAAATTAATTATTTTAATATAGGATCAATATTATTAATCAACATTTCACAATATTCAAAGTAACATCATCAATCATATATTAAATCATGAGTCAAGTTATCACATTCTATCATGTAGCCATTTTATTATCTCATCACATATATCAAGTTATTTCTTGAATAGTTCACCCATTTCAAATCCCCATCACTCCCCAGCACACAAAGATAGAAAATACAATGTTCAATTAAAGTCAACAAAGTTTAAGAACCCGCTTGCCTTGATAAAGTTAAGAAGTCAACCCAATAAAAGAGCTTTCCCCTTCTGATTCACACTCAAAACATTAAAATCCATCTAAATAACGATTTACAATTAAATTCCAAATCTAACGATGCCAACAATCACAATAACATACCCAGTGGAATCCCATAAATGGGGTCTGAGGAGGGCAGAATGTACGCAGACCTTACCACTACCTCATAAAGGTAGAGAGGTTGTTTCCTGGGAACCCTCATCTCAAAAACCTATAAGCAGAATAAACTAGATATGACACAAAAGTAATGGAAAAGAAAAGGAAATACAAAGAGTGACTATTAATGAAATGTAACACCCGATAAAATTATCAAAATATCCATAGAGGAGAGAGGTGAGCATAACGTGTCTTCCCATGCTCTGATGGAAAACCTGAGGCCGTGCGATCAGTATGAAATGTCCTAGGGAGTCTATGAAGTCGTGTCTAGTAAAGTCTTGTTTATGGGTGTGTTATGCACCATAATTCATAAGCAGCAGGCTATAGGAAATTAGGAATGGTTACCCTTCTTTTTTTATTTTGAGTTCGTGCGACAGAGTTTAACTCTCATGGACCAACACTTGGTTTTTGTCCAAAAATTTTCTACGGGATTAAAAAACTCAGTCGGAGAATTTTCGACGAAAATCACCCAAATGACATAGCGTAGACCCCCTATCCTGAGGTGGAACTTTTTTTCTTAATTTTGTGAGGGACATTCTAGACTTTTCACAATCCCTCATAAACTTAAAACATGATTAGATAGGTCATTTTTAGTCAAAAAGGATTTTCTAAAGTCATTCTAACGCCTCATACACACAACTTAGATTAGAGTTCTTGAGAGAAGAGGAGAAGAAGTGAGGGTTCCTGAGGTCAGGGTCAAATCCTTGTGGAGAATTACGTCATCTTTAATTCTAGGTATATAAGGCTACCTAAAGCGTTGGATTGTGTTCATCCACGCGCCCTTTCGTCTACTTGAGTTAAGTTTATGAGTAGTAATCGAATAATGTAAATCCTGTGATCTTGAATTCTAAGTTCTGATACATGTCTGAGTTTTCATAGATGTACGTGAGTAAATTGATGAGTTGCATTGTTAAAAATCAAGAAATAGGAATATTAATCATATGCATGATATCCTAGCCCTAAAACTTATTGTTTTCCTTGCATGCTAACCGAATTAAGATTATGCATCTAAGTTTCTAAACTGAGTAAGTTGAGCCTGAGAAGTACATTTTCTTGTTTCATATATGCATGTGATTAATACTTATTATGTCTTATCTGTTGAGCCTGGATGATATGATGTTACTTGACCATAATTAGTGAGAGTCTTGCATGATGTGAGTTAGAGTCTTCAGTTGCATTGCATTAAGTTCTAAATTCTGAGTTATGGAGTTATTTGAGAAAGTTGATGTTGAGCTAATTTTGAGATGAGTTTGAGCTGATGTTCATGAGCATATTTTAATCTTGGAAGGAGTATTGAGCATCGAGTTAGGTGAAAAGAAACACCCAAAAACTACGTTGCCAGCATAGGATGGTCGTGCAGTTAACTCTGGCGGCCCATGTCCCAATAGATGGACACTCTTTGAGGATCTGAGAGAGAGAGAGAGAGAGGTTGACGTCCTTTACCTTGGCAAGTTTAGGATGGGCGTGGTAACGATGTCGGCATTGTTGTGCATCAGCAAAACTCATGGTGGTGGAGAGTTATGTTGGTTAGAGAAACTTCCAAGCAACACTTGAGTTAACGTATCATGATCTTTGAACTGAGTTGTATTAAACATTGAGTCTAATCCTAAAGCATGGTTTTCAAAACTTTAAACTTGTATTATTTATCCGAGTTGAGTTATGAGGTGGATGAGTTGGGTCTTGAGTTGAGTTAGCTGATTTGAGTTTGAGCCTTATCTGTTTCTTGAGTTATTTTAGATATCAGTATATTTTATGTATTGATGCCTATTTGGGCTTGCATCGTTAATGATGTAGACATAGGTGATAGAGGACTTTAGTAGACGTATCGTTGAGGTTCAGTCTTCCTGATTTCCAGAGTGGTGAGCCCTCTTTGCCATCTGGAGGGGCCTTTCTTTTATTTTATTGGTTTTTTCTATTTTCTTTGAGTTGGGTAGCCATGGCTTGTCATGGTACCATCTAGATGTTTAGAAGTAGAGGCTTCATAGACCTTGAGTAGAGTATCATTGAGTATTTTATCTTCCAAACTTGGTTTATTTGGAGATTATTTTACAATATCTTTGTCTTTTCTTTGATGCTTTTATTGAGTATTCTTCCGCTATTGAGTAAGAAGTGACAATGAGGCCAGGTGATTCTCTTGGGAAATCAGCAATAGTTCTTCAAGTGCCGACCATGCCAAGGGCACCCACCCGGGGCTTGATAAACTTAGTATCAGAGCATAAAGTTCAAGTGTCCTAGGGAGTCTATGAAGTCGTGTCTAGTAAAGTCTTGTTTATGGGTGTGTTATGCACCATAATTCATAAGCAGCAGGCTATAGGAAATTAGGAATGGTTACCCTTCTTTTTTTATTTTGAGTTCGTGCGACAGAGTTTAACTCTATTAGAAATATCCGCCAAAGTTACCGTAAGTTTCTTTAAGAAATTCTTAGGAATGGTTACCCTTCTTTTTTTATTTTGAGTTCGTGCGACAGAGTTTAACTCTATTAGAAATATCCATCTGATTCGTGCGTTACACATTTGCAGATCATGCCTAATAAACATATTGCTGCCCAACGAGATGCCTCAGCCCCAAATACTGAGAATCCCCTACCAGAGGTCGCTACTTAGACAGGGATAAGAGGACGGGGTCGACCTGCCAAAGCCACTGGGGTTCCACAAGCGCCTCCTGCTCAGTCAGCCCCCACCTTAGAGGCAGACTTTAGGGGATCCATTACGATGCTCACCCATCTAATGGCTTCCCAGAATAGTATCCAAGGTCCATAGGCCCCTAGGTCTAGATACCAAGAGCCCAATATTACAACCAGGCTCAAATATTTCTTGAGGATGAATCCGCTAGTCTACATAGGGTCAAAGGTTGAGAAGGATCCATAAACCATTATCGATGAGATGTGCAAGGTCCTAAGGGCTATGCATGCGACTGAGATTAAGGGATTTGAACTTGCCTTCTATCAGTTTAAGGATGTGGTGAACGTCTGGTATAACCAATGGGAAGATAGTCAAGGTGAGGATGCTGAGTTTACTGAGTGGAGTGAATTTGAGAGTGCTTTCCTCGATCACTTCTTTCCCCAAGAGATGAGGGAGGCAAAGGTTGAAGAGTTTTCGCTAAATCTGCACATTCAATATCTTCACTTCTTTCCCCAAGAGATGAGGGAGGCAAAGGTTGAAGAGTTCGTAAACCTGAAGCAAGAGGGGTTCACTGTCAAAGAGTACAACCTCAAGTTTATTATGTTACCCAGGTATACCCTAGATATGGTCCAGGATATGAGAGCGATGGTGAGGAAATTCATGTCTGCATTAGGTAAACATGTGAAGAGAGAGTGCAAAGTAGCATTACTGATCCCAAGTAAGGATTTCTCCAGAGTCATGGTTTATGCTCAGCAGAGTGAGGAGGATAAGAAGAAAGACAGAGAAGAACATTTGAGTAAGAAAGCCAAGTCAATAGGGAATGAGCCTAACCAGCACAAGTAGGATAAGGGAGATAAGTCTTACTTTCAGAAGAGGCATTAGGGGTATGCACTATTATCAACCAGTGCACCGACTCTAAATAATAGGTATGATCAAAGGTCCCAAGGTCAGTCGAACTTTAGAGCATAGGGATCGCAGGCCAGTGTGACCGTTGGCTCAAAAGAAAAGTCACCTTGTGAGAGGTGTGGCAGGATGTATTTGGGAGAATGCAAAGACGGAGGAAATAATTGCTATAGGTGTGTCCAGACAGGTCATTTTAAGAGGGAATGTCCACTTTGGGGTAATACGGCACAGTCTTCTACTACAGTACCACCAACCAAAGGTTACCAGAGAGGTGCTACACTAGGAACAGGTAGAGGAACAAACCGTCTATATGCCATAAGGAACCGACAAGACCAAGAGGTTGCACCAGATGTTGTGACGGGTATACTTCAAGTCTTTACCTTGGATTGTTATGCTTTGCTTGACCCAGGTGTAACTGTGTCCTTTATGACGCCATATGTGGCTAGAAAATTTAAGATTTCTCTTGAATGCTTACCTGAGCCTTTCCTGGTTTCTACTCCTGTTGGTGAGTCTATTATAGCCGAAAGAGTCTATAGGGATTGCATAATGTCTATCTACCATAGGGATACTCTTGTTGATTTGATTGAGTTAGAGATGGTTGACTTTGATGTAATCCTCGGTATGGATTGGCTTCACGCCTGCTGTGCCTCTGTTGACTGTAGAACTGTGAGACCTCATATTTCTCATCTTCCATATATATAGGACATATATGATTCTGGATAGAACTTAATGATAGTAAGGCTTCCAATAAGTGGTAATGTCAAGGACTTAAAGTTTTAAGCCAAAGAAATACCCTAAATACATATTCGGGATTAAAGAAATGGCCCGAGTGGCACCTCGCCCTTTTCAGAAGGTTTAAATTAGGTTTCACTTTTTGAGTGGGACTAAAAGTGTATAGTTTTCTAATATTGGATTTTTAAAGGTCATTTTAACAGCACAAAGGTCATACATTAAGTTATGGAATCAAGAAAGTTGCAAGATAAAGGTAGGCCAAAGTTACCGTAAGTTTCTTTAAGAAATTCTTCTTAACTTTGGGTCAAATATATCAGGTTGTATCTCCCAAATATAAGGAGTTAGAAGGTCCATGACCTATCAAATTGAAGATCTATGACTCTAGTTTGTAACGCACAAAACCTGCACATCAAACTGACCTCAGAATAAAAACTTATGACAGTTTTACTGTGACTGCCTGAGTAGGAATTCAGGTCATGGGCTAGGTTGGGTCAACCCACCTAGATGTTGGCTAATTTGAGCTTTTTAAAGTTCAAATCAGTTCCATTTCATCCTAAACAACACATAAACTGAAGATAAAGTTCCCTAAGGTACCAAGGTGATTTGGGTAAGTGTTTCGCATTTTTACCATTAAAATTCATCCCCTTCCCTAGAAATGCATGTCTTACGTTTTGTAATTGTTTTCCCCTCCTATTAGCTGTGTTTGGGGCTATAAAAAGTGGTATTTTTACTGGTTATTCTTGGTTTGTTGCTAGTGTGTTCAGGTAATAATCTTAGGGCTCTATTATGATCATTTTTATGAAGTTTTATAGACGTTTCCTCGCGTAAATACTATTTGGAAAATTTAGTCATTAATGTTAAATTCTGGACTATTGATAGGTGTCTTTAAGCAGAGTATATATATATTTTTTGAAGATTAGGACGTAAGGAACGACTTTCGTGAAGAAACTTTAGGCAATAGGACGTCCGTTGGGAAGGTATGTTAAGGTTAAGCTCTGTCCCTCCTTTTAGAATGAAATTCGGGAAGTTTCACAAAATGTCAAATACAATATCTTACTATTCTGTTGCTAGAAAGACCTTCTGTAAAAGGCATTGGGATTGCAGGTGAGTTATTTTCATGATGATATTAGATTGAAATTCCATTCATTCGCTTAATCTGCACATTCAATATCTATATATCATTTTGTTGGTTTTTCCTGGCTATCTATCCATATGTTGGGGGTGTTTCTCTTCTTGGTGTAGTATCATTAAAATAAATATAGATTATAAATGGAATGCAATATTCAAAATCAATCCTTCTTCCATGCAAAAATATAATTAAAGCACTTAACAAGTAACACGTTGATTTCCAATAACCTCTTGCGTAATGCTCCTATTTAAACTACTGAGGCACTTGATTCTGTTCAAATACTTTTTTTAAACTAATTGATATGGGACCACGTATAAACTTTATGTGAAGCATCTTTATGAACATTTTCAGAGTTAAGGCCTCATTATAAATGTTAAGTTAAGTAGTCAAACTTATTCAAAAGACATGTAAGGTCCCAGAGTCTTGTGTATATGCTACGACAACGATTATGATGTTATGAGGATTAATATACCAATGAGCCAAGTTGGCTAAATTTATGTTATGGCCTACTATGTGCATTCAATACTCATATCATACATGGCACATTATGCATGGACTTCGAGCTATAATCAGAGGTATGGGGCCAATTTACCCAAATGATTATATATATGTGTGTATGGTACAGATGGCCACAGGTTGGCAAATATGATGTGGGTCAGCTACCAGAAAGAACCACTATTACTAGCATTTAGTTAGGTATATCATGCATTTGTATCTATATATATGTATACTCGAGCATACCATGCATATTTGATTACTAGGAGGTTGATTTTTGGCCATTAAGGTTACTTGAGTTTTGGTTACAAATGGTATTTCTACTACCTTTTTTAGTACAGTTATCTGTGATTTTACTTTTTGCCCTATATACCAGTATATATTTATTTATATTGACGTCCCGTTGCTTGGGGACACTGTATTTTATTTCATGTGTGTAGGTTCAGGTAGGGACTCTGATCGACCCCTCCACTAGGAGCCCAGTTCAACTGTAAGTTGGTAAGCTCCACCTCTTCTTAGAGCTTTCACAGGATGCTTGCTTTTTTTTTGTACAATGGGGTATTGTCGGGGCCCTGCCCCGACAGTATTAGTGGTTCTCTTAGAGGCTATTGTGGACATGTTATTTTAGGTTGGTTCTTTTGTGCCTTTCAGTCTCCAGTCAGATGATTCACATGTATATATAGTGTGTGCCTACACCTTTGTTGTTGCAGCCTTATCAGCTAGCTAGTACTTTATCCTTTTGGTTTACCTATCTTGATGTACTTGATTTGCTATTGACCAGGTCATGACCTAAACGGTCTAGGCTTAGTTTTTCAAACGATATGCTGCCCGGGTTTCTTTTGGACCCTAGTTTAGTTAACTAGCATATTTAGTGGCTTACTCGGCTAATAACGGTATCGAGTGCCAGTCGCGCCTCTCCTCTTTTTGGGGTGTGACAAACTTGGTATCAGAGCAGTTCGTGTCCCAGAGAGTCCACAATGTCATGTCTGGTAGAGTCTCTCTTATGTGTGTGTTATGCATCACACTTATAATCAGGAGGCTATGAGGCATTTAGGGATGGTTATCTTTCTTTCACTTAATAGATCGTGCTATAAAGCAAACTTATAGGAGCATATGCAATCTTAATCGTGCTTTGTGATTTTTTTTATTTGTAAGGCTGTCTACATTCAGGAGATGGCACAACGTGAGGTGAGTATGGATTCGAGAGAAGGTACCGGTCGTTGTTTGCTGGGTCAGGCAAATATGCTTCTCGTTGAGGCACAGAGAGCCTTCAGTATCCATAGTAGCAAATTTACCATCATCTATTAAGGGCCAAGGAAGTCCTGTACCCCTAACCCTACCATAGACTGGGGAGCAGGGTATTAGAGAGGTTGTTCAGCTACTAACTAGGATTGGTTCTATTCATGAGAGACAGCTAGAGGCAAGAGCAGATGCTAGAAGGGATCAAATAGAAAGGTCAAAGGTATGAGAGTTTCTTCACTTAGCCCTTCCAGTATTTATAGGGTCCAGTCTCACTGAGGATCCACAGGACTTTGTAACCATATATATAGAGTATTGAGGGTGATACATGCCTCTGTACTGAGGCAGTAGAGTTGGCTTCTTTTCAACTATGTGATGTCGTCATCTTGTGGTACGAGGCATGAGAGAGATCTAGAGGGCCTGATGCTCCACTAGCAGAGTGAGAGGACTTCTCTGAGGCATTTTAAGCCCACAACTTGCCACGGGAGGTTCAGGAGGCCTATCTTTACCAGTTTATCAGTTTGAGGCAGGGGGATATGAGTGTAGGGGAGTATAACCTTAGGTTCAATTCTTTGGCTAGGTATACACTAGATATTGTATGTACCATAAGTGCTAGAGTTCATCCTTATGTGGATAGTTTGGGGGATCATTTGATCAGAGACTGCAGAATAGCCTCTTTACAGGATGGTGTAGATATTTCCCGTATACAGGCTTTTGCTTAGACTACAGAGGACCTTTCTCGTCGGATTCGGGATATCGGTAGAGATAGGGAGAAAAATAAGAAGGCTTATACTATTGGGTTTTATAGGGAGCCACAGGGTGATTTTAAGCCTCCTTTTCACCAATATCCACCTCTGTTAGTGGGTAGTTACAGATATAGGGCCAACAATTTGATCGTTATATTCAATCAGGGTTGGGCAGAGTTCACACCAGCCTGAGAGCCATTAACAGGAGCGCTCTGCATAAATGAAACTGCCTACTGCTCCTTGTGCATAATGCGGTAAGCTTCATAGTGGGCAGTGTAGATAGCGTTTAGGTGCATGTCATCATTGTGGGCAGACAGGATATTATATTAGCCAGTGCCTGGGGTTAGGTAGAGGTACAACAACTCAGCCTTCAAGATCCACTGCAGCTTCTTCATCCTTAGTCCGTTCTCCCCGACTAGATCCATAGCCTACCCAAGGTCATGGTAGGGGGAGAGGTAGAAGAGGTAGTTCAGGTTCTACTGGTGGCCAGAATCACTTTTATGTACGTACAGGCCGACAGGATTCAGAGGCATCTCAAGATGTGATCACAGGTATATTAATGGTACATTCTCATGCTATTTATGCACTAATAGATCTTGGCTCTACATTTTCATATATTACTCCATTCATTGTTGGTAAGCTTGATATGAGACCTGAGTTATTGTTGGGGTTAGTTAAGTTATCTTCGCTAGTTGGTGACTCAATTATAGCTAGTCATGTTTATTGAGGTTGTATAGTGTTAATTAATGAGTGCCCAACTTCTGTTGATTTAATTTAATTGATTATGCTAGATTTTGATGTTGTTATGGGTATGGATTTGTTGGTAGCTTGTTATGCTAATATTGACTGTTGAGCAAAGCTAGTCCACTTCCATTTTTTGGGTGTGCTGGTTCTTGAATGGAAAGGTAATGTTGCCTTGCCCCAGGGTAAGTTTATTTTATACCTTAGGGCTCAGAAGTTGATCGCTAAAGGTTGTATATACCATGTAGTTCATGCTAGGGATATTGATAAGGAGTCGGTGACCTTTTAGTCAGTCTCTATTGTGAATGAGTTCCCGATGGTATTCCCTGATGAGCTTCTAGGGATTCCCCCCGAAAGGGAAGTTGATTTTTCTATAGATTTGCTCCCAGATACGCAGCCTATATCCATTTCTCCCTATAGAATGGCTCCTGCAAAGCTAAGGAAATTGAAGGAACAACTGAAGGACTTACTTGATAAAGGCTTTATTAGGCCAAGTATATCTCCATGAAGTGCTCTAGTGCTCTTTGTTCGAAAGAAAGATGGCTCCTTACGGATGCGTATTAATTATAGGCAGCTAAATAAGTCATTATCAAGAATAAATATCCTCTTTCGCAGATTGATGACTTATTCGACCATTTGCAGGGTGCCATATGCTTTTCAAAGATTGACTTGAGATCTGGGTACAACCAGTTGCAAGTCAGGGATGCTGATATTCCAAAGACAACATTTAGGACGAGGAATGAACATTTTGAGTTCATTGTTATTATGCTTACAAATGCCCCAACAACTTTTATGGACCTGATAAATCGAGTCTTTAAACCATTCTTGGATGAATTTGTGATCGTATTTATTGACGATATCTTAATATATTCAAGGTCAGAAGCTGAGCATGCAGACCACTTGCGAGGTATATTATTGACTCTCCAGGATAATAAGTTATATGCTAAATTCTCCAAATGTGAGTTTTGGTTAACTTCTGTAGCTTTTCTTGGCCATGTTATTACAGGCAATGGTATCTTGGTCGATGGCCAGAAGATAGAAACAATAATGGCCTGGCCGAGACCATTAAATTCGATCGAGGTTCGTAGCTTTTTAGGCTTGGTAGGATATTATAGAAGGTTTGTGGAGGGATTCTCCTCTATCTCTGCACCACTAACAAGATTGACATATAAAGCAACTAAGTTTCAATGGACTGAAGCATGTGAACAGAGTTTTCAAGAGCTAAAGAAAAGGCTTACCATCGCACCTATCTTGGATCTTTCGGATGGAACCAAAGGCTACGTTGTATATTGTGATGCCTCGAGAATTAGCCTAAGTTGTGTTCTTATGTAGCATGGTAAAGTCATTGCATATGCTTCCAAATAGTTGCGAAAGCATGAACAAAACTATCCTACCCATGATCTTGAGCTCGCTGTAGTTGTTTTTGCCCTAAAGATTTGGCGAGATTATCTATACAGAGTTCATGTTGATGTTTTTTCTGACCACCAGATCCTCTAATATTTATTTAAGCAAAAGGAGTTAAACCTATGACAAAAGAGATGGCTAGAATTACTAAAAGACTATGATATTGATATTTTATACCATCCCGATAAAGCTAAGTTGTTGTAGTTGAACCTACGACAAAGTAGGTTTCTAGAATTACTAAAAGACTATGATGTTGACATTTTATACCATTCTGGTAAAGCTAATGTTGTTGCTGATTCACTTAGCCGAAAGTCCATGGGAAGTCTAAGCCATGTTGAAGCTGATAAGGTTGAAATGATAAAAGACCTATGTCAGCTAGCTAGTTTACAGGTGCGATTGGTAGATACAGAGGATTGAGGTGTAATTGTTTAAAATGCAGCAGAATCTTCCATTATTACTGAAGTAAAAGAGCGATAGCGCGAGGATCCTAAGCTTAGAACACCGAGGGAGAGCATTCCATAACAACATCATCCTTCATTTGAGCTAACTGAAGATGGAGTCCTTAGGTACTAGCGCCACTTATGTGTGTTAGATATCGGAGGACTCCATGCCAAGATTCTTTTTGAGGCCCATTATTCTAGATATTCAGCCCATCCTGAAGCAACAAAAATGTATCAGGACTTTCGACAAATCTATTTGTGGAATGACATGAAAAAGGATATTGTAGATATGGTAACCCAATGTCCCAATTGCCAGCAAGTTAAAACAGAACATTAGAGACCTAGAGACCTAGCTCAATATATTGAGCTTTAGCTATGGAAATATGACATGATAAATATGGACTTCGTCTCTAGTTTACCTCGTACTCCATGCAGGTGTGATTCTATTTGGGTAATCATTGATAGGTTGACAAAATCTACTCATTTATTGCCAGTAATAATGACATATTCAGCGGAGGATTATGCTAAGCTTTACAATCTCGCCTTCATGGAGTTCTATTATCTATTATCTCTGATCGAGGGGCTCAATTTACAACACATTTTTGGAAGTCTTTTCAGAAGGGTCTGGGCACTCAGGTAAATCTCAGCACCATTTTCATCCACAAACTAATGGGCAGGCAGAGCGTACCATCCAGACCATTGAGGATATGTTACGTGCCTATGTACTGGACTTTAGAGGAAGCTAGGATGATCATCTACCTCTTATTGAGTTTGCTTATAATAATAACTTCCAAGCTAGTATTCAAATGGCTCCTTACGAAGCACTATATGGGTAAAGATGTAGGTCGCCGATCAATTTTTTTGAGGTAGGGGAGACAAAGTATCTAGGCCCTAATCTAGTTCAGAAAGTGTTGGACAAGGTTAGACTTATTAGAGATGGATTTCAAACAGCCCAGAGTCGACAGAAATCTTATACAGATGTTTGACGACGAGACTTAGAGTTTGATGTAGAAGATTAGGTCTTCTTGAAAGTGTCATCTATGAAGGGAATCATGCAGTTTGGAAAGAAGTAAAGCTTAGTCCTTGGTATGTTGGATCGTATAAGATTATTTGAAAAATTGGCAAGGTCGCATACGAGCTTGATTTGTCTTCAGAAATGGGGGCAGTCTATCCAGTGTTTCATGTATCAATGCTATGGAAGTGCATTGGAGATCGTGTCTTTTGATGAGGTACCAGTGGCTATCTTAGATCGACAAGTGAGAAAGCTTCAAAATAAAAAAGTGGCCTCTGCGAAAGTATTGTGGCGGAACAACAATATTGAGAAAATAACTTGGGAAGCGAAAGAGGAAATGATGAAGAAGCACCCTCAACTATTTACAAATTATGGTGAGTCATATTTTAAATTTGGCAGTCATCTGTCTATAGTAACTTAAATTTTAAATGAGCTGGGAGTATAATTTATATGGGTTGTCACATGATAGTTATACAAAGATTAGTAATTAATTTTTTTTTTGAAGTTGATTTATGGATTGAAGGGATAAAAGGCATATCCTCAAAAATCACACTTTAAGAGATTTTAAGAGATAGTAGTGCAACCAAGATGTTGTCTTGAAACATTCACGGAGGAATGTTCTTAGGGGGGGGAGACTATAAGACCTCGTATTTCTCATCTTCCATATATATATATATATATATATATATATATATATATATATATATATATATATATATATATATATATATATATATATATATATATATATATATATATATATATATATATATATATATATATGTAGGGTAGCATGCCATATAGGATATATATAAGGATAGTAATGCTTCCAATAAGTGGTGATGTCAAGGACCTAAAGTTTTAAGCCAAAGGAATACCCTAAATACACATTCAAGATTAAAGAAATGGCCCGAGTTGCACCTCGCCCTTTTCGAAAGGTTTAAATTAGGTTTCACTTTTTGGATGGTACTAAAAGTATATAATTTGCTAATAAGGATTTTTAGAGGTTATTTTAATAGCACAAAGGTGATACATTAAGTTTTGGAATCAAGAAAGTTACAAGATAAAGGCTGGCCAAAGTTACTGTAAGTTTTTGTAAGAAATCCTTCTTAAATTTGGGTCAAATGTGTCAGGCCATATCTCCCAAACTATGAGTTATAAGGTCCATGAGCTATCAATTTGAAGATCTATGAGTCTAGTTTGCAAACACAAAATTACGCATCAACCGACCTCAGAATAAAAAGTTATGACAGTTTTACCGTGACTGCCCGAGCAGAAAATCAGGTCATGGGCCAGGTCGGGTCAACCCACATAGATGTTGGCTAATTTGAGCTTTTTAAAGCTCAAATCAGTTCCATTTTGTGCCAAAGAACATATAAACTGAAGATAAAGTTCCTTCAAGCTATCAAGGTGATTTGGGTAAGTTTTTTACATTTTTATCATTAAAATTCATTCCCGTGCCTAGAAATGTGTGCCTTACGCTTTGCAATTGTTTCTCCTCCTATTAGCTGCATTTGAAGCTGTTTTTGGGCTGTAAAAAGTGGTGTTCTTGCTGATTATTTTTGCTTTTCATCTAGCGAGTTCAGGTAATAATCTTGGGGCTCTTTTATGATCATTTTTACAAAGTTTTACGGATGTTTCCTCGCGTAAATACTATTTGGTGAATCTGGTCATTAATGCTAAATTCTAGACTATTTATTGGTATATTTAAGTTGAGTATATATAGTTGTTTTGAAGCTTAGGATGTAAGTAATAACTCTCTTGAAGAAACTTTGGACAATAGCATGTCCGCTGGGAAGGTATGTTAAGGTTAAGCTCTGTTCCTCCTTTTAGCACGAAATTCGAGAAGTTCCCAAAAAAGTAAAATGTGATATCTTACTATTTTGTTGCTAGAAAGACCTTCTGTTAAAGGCATTGGGATTGCAGCTGAGTTACTTTCATGATGGTATTAGGTTGAAATTCCATTCATTCCCTTAAACTGGACATTCAACATCTATTTATCATTTTGTCTGTTTTCCTGGCTACCAATCCATATGTTCGGGGTGTTTCTCTTCTTGGTGTAGTGTCATTAAAATAAATGCAGATTATGAAGGGAATGTAGTATTCATAATCAGTTCTTCTTCCATGAAAAAAATATAATTGAAGCATTTAACAAGTAAGACGTTGATTTTCAATAACCTCTAGCGTAATGCTCCTATTTAAACTACTAAGGCACTTGATTATGTTTAAATACTTTCTTTTACTAATTGACATGGGACCACATATAAACATTATGTAAAGTATCTTTATGAACATTTTCAGAGTTAAGGCCTCATTTTAAATGTTGAATTAAGTTGTCAAACTTATTTAAAAGACATATAAGGTCCCATGAGTCATGTGTATATGCTACGCCAATGATTATGATGTTATGAGGATAAATATACCAATGAGCCACGACTGTCTAAATTTATGTTATGGCCTACTATGTGCATTCGATATTCATATCATACATAGCACATTATGCATAGACTTCGAGCTATAATCGGAGGTATGGGGCCTATTTGCCCAAATGATTATACATATGTGTGTATGGTACAGATGGCTATAGGTTGGCATATATGATGTTGGTCAGCTATAGGAAAGGACTACCTAGCATTTGGTTGGGTATGTTATGCATTTGCATCTATATATATGTATTCACGACATGCGATACTCGAGCATACCATGCATATTTGACCATTAGGAGGTTGATTGTTGACCATTAAGGTTACATGAGTTTTGGTTATAGATGGTATTTCTATTACCCTTTTTTGTATTATTATCTATCATTTTACTTTTTGCCTTACATACTAGTATATGTTTATTCATACTGACGTCCTGCTGTCTAGGAATGCTGCATTTTATTTCGTGTCTGCAGGTTCAGGAAGGGACTCTGATCGACCCCACTAAGAGCCCAGTTCAGTTGTGAGTTGGTAAGCTCCACTTCTTCCTAGAGCTTTCATAGTATGCTTACCAACTGTTTTAGTGGTTCTCTTATAGGCTATTTTGGACATGTCATTTTGGGTTGGTTCTTTTGTGCCTTTTGGTCTCCAGATATCGAATTAGCATGTATATATAGTGTGTGCCTACACCTTTGTTGTTGTAGCCTTGTCAGCTAGTTAGTACTTTATCATTTTACTTTACCTATCTTGATATACTTGATTTGTTGTTGAGCAGGTCATGACCTAAATGGTACAGGCTTAGTTTTTTAGATGTTATGCTGCCTAGTTTTCTTTTGGCCCTTAGTTTAGTTGACTAGCATGTTTAGTGGCGTACTCGGCCAATAACGGTATCTAGTGCCCGTCAAGCCTCCCCTTTTTCTGGGGCATGACAAGAACTCAAACTGTCAAATTTCAGTTTCCAAATGAGCCTATTATAGAGTGGAAGTGAGATTCTGTCGTGCCTATGGGTAAGTTTATTTCCTACCTCAAGGCTAGAACATTAATCTCTAGAGGAAACATCTATCACCTCGTGCAAGTTAAGTTTGATGATGCTGAGTCTCCTACTCTTGAGACAGTTCTAATTATAAGTGAGTTTTCGGAAGTGTTTTCTGAGGATCTATGTGGAGTCCCTTCTGATAGATAGATTAACTTTGGAATTGATGTTCTTCCCGATACCTAACCTATCTCAATTCCACCTTATAGGATTACCCCTGCTGAGTTGAAAGAGTTGAAGGAACAATTAAGGGATTTGTTAGAGAAGAGCTTTATTAGGCCGAGTATTTCTCCTTGGGGTGCTTTCGTCTTATTTGTGCGAAAGAAAGATGGGTCTCTCAGAATGTGTGTTGACTATAGGCAACTGAATAAGGTCACGATGAAGAATAAATATCCTCTCCCCAGGATAGATGATCTATTTGACCAGCTTCAAGGAGCCACTTGTTTCTCAAAGATAGACCTCAGGTCAGACTACCATCAGTTGAAAGTGAGGGAATGTGACATTCCAAAGGCAGCCTTTAGAACTAGATATGGCCATTTTGAGTTCTTGGTCATGTCCTTTCTGTTGACAAATGCACCTGCAGCCTTCATGGACTTAATTAATAGGGTGTTCAGACAATATCTGGATATGTTTGTGATTGTATTCATCGGCGATATTTTGGTGTATTCGAAATCTA
>DF358790.1:2732-17342 GCA_000787875.1 Solanum virginianum | reverse complement strand
TATTTTGGTGTATTCGAAAGATAAGAAGGAGCATGTCAATCACCTCAAAGTTGTCCTTTAAACTCTTAAGGACCACTAGTTGTATGCGAAATTCTCGAAGTGTCAGTTCTGGATTAAGTCAGTGGCGTTCCTAGTCCATGTTGTTTTCGGTGATGGTATTCAAGTAGATGCGTAGAAGATTAAAACAGTTAAGAACTGGCCCAGACCGACCTCTCCAATTGACATTAGAAGTTTCATAGGGTTGGTAGGCTACTACTATAGATTTATTGATAGATTTTCTCCCCTATCCACACTATTGACTAAGTTGACTCTGAAAAAAGGTCAAGTTTCAGTTGTGTGATGAATGTGAGAAGAGCTTACAAGAGTTGAAAACTAGACTGACTACTACACCAGTTCTAACCTTGCCCAATGGGACAGAAGACTTTGTGATCTATTGTAATGCGTCAAGAGTTGGATTGGGTTGTATACTGATGCAGAGAGGGAAAATAATAGCCTATGCCTCCAGACAAATTAAGGTTCATGAGAGAAACTATTTGACCCATGATCTTGAGTTGGCAGCGGTGGTGTTTGCACTTAAAATCTGGCGCAACTACTTATATAGAGTGCGTGTGGATGTGTTCACTGACCACAAGAGCTTGCAATATGTCTTCAGCTAGAAGGAACTCAACCTGCGATAGAGGAGATGGTTGGAGTTGCTCAAGGATTATGACATGAGCATTCTCTACCACCCAGGTAGAGCTACCTTTGTTGTTGATGCTCTTCGTAAGTTGTCAATGTGTAGCACGGCCATGTCGAGGAGGGAAAGGAGTTAGCAAAGGAAGTGCATCGACTAGCTCAACTGGGAGTCCAACTTGAAGAGAACGCTGAGGGAGGAGTCAATGTTCAGAATGGGTTTGCATCATCTCTAGTGGCGGAGGTAAAAGAGAAACAAGATCGAGATCCCATCATACTCCAATTGAAGGAAGTTGTCCACAAACAAAGAGTGATGGTCTTCTCCTAAGGGGCAGATGGAGTGTTGAGATACCAGAGTAGATTGTGTGTTCCAGATGTTGATGGAGTACGAGATATAATTATGGTAGAAGCCCACAACTTTAGGTATTCCATTTATCCTGGCTCTACTAAGATGTACCATGACTTGAGGGAAATCTATTAGTGGAGTGAAATGGAGAGAGATATTGTTGAGTTTGTTGCCAAGTGTCCAAATTGTCAATAGGTCAAACTTGAACATTAAAGGCCATGCAAATTGGCACAAAACTTTGATATTCCTAAATGGAAGTGGGAGATAACCAACATGGATTTCATTAACGGTCTATCGAGATCCCGAAAAGCAGCATGGTTCAATAAGGGTGATTGTGGACAGGATGACCAAATTAGCTCACTTCTTGGCAACCAAGATGACTAACACTGCAGAGGAGTATGCCAAGTTGTACATCTAAGAGATCGTGAGGTTGCGTGGAGTTCCCTTGTCGAACATCTCAAATAGAGGAGCTCAATTCACCTCCCAATTTTGGAGATCTTTCTAGAAGTGATTGGGTACTAAAGTGAATCTGAGTACAACCTTTCATCCATAGACAGATGGCCAGGCAGAGCATACCATTCAGACATTAGAAGATATGTTGAGAGCCTGTGTCCTTGACTTTAAAGGAAATCGGGATGACCATTTACCATTGATTGTATTTGCATATAACAATAGTTATCATGCAAGCATTCAAATGACTCCTTATGAGGCCTTGTATGGGAGAAGATGTAGATCACTTATTGGGTGGTTTTAGGTTTGAGAAACTGAATTGATTGAACCTGATCTTGTCCATCAGTCAATGGAGAAGGTAAAGGTTATTAAAGAGAGGTTGAAGACTGCACAGAGTTACTAGAAATCGTACATCGATGTGAGGAGTAGAGACTTAAGTTTGAGGTAAATGATATAGGTGTACTTGAAAGTGTCACCCATGAAGGGTGTCATGAGGTTTGGGAAGAAACAAAAATTGAGTACTCGCTATATTGGTCCTTATCAGATCGTAAGGAGAATTGGGAAGGTTTCTTATGAGTTAGAGTTACCCTCAGAGCTAGTCGCGATTCATTCGGTATTTCATGTCTCGATGTTAAAGAAATACTTGGGAGATCCTGCCTTGGTAATCCTTGTTGAGAGCATTGGAGTGAAGGATAACTTCTCCTAAGAAGAGATCCCGGTCCAAATCAATGATCATAGGTTCGTAAGTTGAGAATCAAATAGATTGCCTCAGTCAAAGTCCTGTGGAGAAATCAATTTGCTGAGGAAGCCACGTGGGAAGCTGAGGAGGATATGAGAGCGAAATACATGCATTAATTCATGCCTAGTGATGGGAATATTGAAGGTAATATTCTTACCCTTTACTAAATTGGTGTTTCTATTCTGGAGTTGATGTGTTGTGTCTATTATTGAGTCTGAGTAGAGTTTGTTCAGGTTGATGAGGAGTCAAAAATCTAAGTTATTGAGTGAGTATTGAGATGAGTCTTGAGTACATTCGTGTGCACGTTTACTCTTCAATTGAGGATGAATGATTCAAAGGATTAGATAACGTAACACCCAGTAAAATTATCACAATACCCCTAGAGGAAAGAGGTGTGCATAATGCGTCTTCCCATGCTCCAATGGAAAATGCGAGGCCGGATAAGCGATCAACATGAAAAATTAAATAGGAAAGTAGTCTCGGTTGATTTTTAGAGTAACCGAATCAAAAGATAATTTTTTGATGCGAAAACAAAAATCAGTGAGGGTGCACGAGTGTGCGGCGAGTACCTGCCGCAGATCAACACTTGGTTTATATCCAAAAATTTTCTACGGGATTGGAAAACTCATTCGGAGAATTTTCAGTGAAAATCATCACCCAAATTACATATGGGACCCCGTATCTCGAGGCGAAATATTTTTTCTTAATTTCGTGAGGGGCATTCTAGACCTTTTTTAACCTTTTCTAAACTTAAAACATGATTAAATAGGTTATTTTTAGTCGAAAAGGGTTTTCTAAAATCATACTAAAGCCTCATACGCACAACTTAGATTAGAGTTCTTGAGAGAAGAAAAGAAGAAGCGAGGGTTCCTGAGCTCAGGGTCAAATCATTATGGAGAATTGTATCATCTTTAATTCAAGGTATGTAAGACTGCTTAAAGCACTGGATTGAGTTCATCCACGCATCCTTTCGTCTACTTGAATTAAGTTCATGAGTAATAATTGAATAATATAAATCGTGTGATCTTGAGTTCTAAGTTCTTATACATGTTTGAGTCTTTGTAGACGTACGTGAGTAAATTGATGAGTTGCATTGTTAAAAATCAAGAAATAGAAATATTAATCGCATACGTGATATCCTATCCCTAAAACTTATTACTTTCCTTGCATCTAACCGAATTAAGATTATGCATCTAATTTTCTAAACTAAGTAAGTTGAGCCTGAGAAGTACATTTTCTTGTTTCATATATGTATGTGATGAATACTCATTATGTCTCATGTGTTGAGCCTGGATGATATGATGTTACTTGACTGTAATTAGTGAGAGTCTTGCATGATATGAGTTAGAGTCTTGAGTTGCATTGCATTGAGTTTCAAATTCTAAGTTATGGAGTTATTTGAGAAAGTTGATGTTGAGCTGTTTTGAGATGAGTTTGAGTTGATGTTCATGAGCATATTTTAGTCTTGGAAGGAGTATTGAGCACCGAGTTGGGTGAAAGGAAACACCCCAGAACTACGTTGCTCGTGTAAGATGGTCGTGCAGTTAACTCTGGCGGCCCATGTCTCAATAGATGGACACTCTCTTAGGATCCAAGAGAGAGGAAGAAATTGAGTCCTTTACCTTGACAAGTTTAGGACGGACGTGGTAACGATGTCGGCATCGTTGTGCATCAGCAAAACTCATGGTGGTGGAGAGTTATGTCGGTTAAAGAAACTTCCAAACAACACTTGAGTTAACGTATCATGATCTTCGAACTGAGTTGCATTAAACATTGAGTCTAATCCTAAAGCATGTTTTTCTTACTTTAAACTTGCATCATTTATCTGAGTTGAAATGCCATGGTACAATCTAGATGTTTAGAAGTAGAGGCTTCATAGACCTTGAGTAGAGTATCATTGAGTATTTTATCTTCCAAACTTGGTGTATCTGGAGATTATTTTATAATATCTTTGTCTTTCCTTTCATGCTTTTATTGAGTATTCTTCCACTGTTGAGTAAGATATGACGATGAGTCCAAGTGGTTATCTTGGGGAATCAACAATGGTTCTTCAAGTGCCGGCCACGCCAAGGGTACCCGCCCAGGGCTTGACAAACTTGGTATCAAAGCACGGAGTTCAACTGTCCTAGGGAGTCTATGAAGTCGTGTTTAGTAGAGTCTTGTTTATAAGTGTATTGTGCACCACTTATCATAAGTAGGAGGCTATAGGACATTAGGAAGCGTTACACTTCTTTTGTATTCTGCATTCGTACTATAGAGTTTAACTCTATTAAAAATATCCATCTGATTCATGCGTCATACGTTTGCAAATCATTCCTCCTAAAGGTACTGCTGCCCAACGAAATACCTCGACCCCAAACACTGAGAATCCCCCACTAGATGTCCCTACTCAGATAGGGACGAGAGGACGGGGTCGACTGCCAGAATCACTCGGGTTCCACAGGTGCCTCCTGCTCAGCCAGCCCCCACCTCAAAGGCAGACTTCAGGGGAGCCATTACGATGCTCACCCAGCTAGTGGCCTCCCAGAATAGCAGTCGAGGTCCACAGACCCCTAGCTCTAGCTCCCAAGAGCACACTGCTACAACCAGACTCAGAGATTTCTTGAGGATGAATCTGCCAGTCTACACAGGGTCGAAGGTTGAGGAGGATCAATAAAACTTCATCGATGAGATGTGCAAGGTCCTAAGAGCTATGCATGCGACTGGGATTGAAGGGGGTTGAACTTGCCTTTTATCAGCTTAAGGATGTGGCGAATTTCTAGTATAACCAATGGGAAGATAGTCGAGGTGAGGATGTTGAGTCTGCTGAGTGGAGTGAGTTTGAGAGTGCTTTCCTCGATCACTTCTTTCCCTAAGAGTTGAGGGAGGCAAAGGTTGAAGAGTTCGTGAACCTGAAGCAAGAGGGGTTGACTGTAAAAGAGTACATCCTCAAGTTCATTAAGCTGTCCAAGTATGCCCTAGAGATGGTCCAGGATATGAGAGCGAGGATGAGAAAATTCGTGTCTGGGTTGGGTAAACATGTGAAGAGGGAGTGCAAGATGGCGTTATTGATTGCAGGTACGGATATCTCCAGAATCATGGTTTATGCTCAGCAGATTGAGGAGGATAAGAAGAAAGATAGAGAAGAGCATTTGAGTAAGAAAACCAAGTCAACATGTCACGAGCCTAGTAAGCACAAGCAGGATAAGGGAGATAAGTCTTACTTTCAGAAGAAGCACAAGCGGGACATTCGGTGAGATCAAATTTCGCCATATCATGTCTAATCACCTCCCCCCTTATACTTCTTCTGTCTACCTCTACTCCTCTTAGTGACTCCTAAATCTAACCTCTCGCACCTCCTACAAGAGCATTGGTACTTCTTCTCTGCACATGTCCAAACCATTGCAATCTCGTTTTTCCCATCTTGTCAGCCACATGGGTCACCTCTAACTTCTCCCGAATGATCTCATTCTTAATCTTGTCACTCCTGGTATGTCCACACATCCATCTCAACATCCTCATTTTCGCAACTTGCATCTTTTGAACATGTTAGTTCTTTATTGGCCAACACTCCACCCCATACAACAAATCTAACGATGCCAAAATAATAAAATTTGGAGAAAAATGACAAAACGGCTAAAAAATTCAACACCAAAAAACGGGGTTAAAATCTGAAAATTCTGGCATGAAAATGTTTCTTAAGTCATTTAGGAATTTATTAGAGAAAATCATTTCGTGATGAGAGATCTATTTGGATAAGAATCTCCAACAAAATTAAAAAAATCCATAATTTAAGGACTTTGTTTTCCATTTTAAAAAGCAAAATTTTTGCACTATTTGAATTTGTATAAATCATTTAACTTTTGGATTCCATATACAAACAAAAAATAACCCCCAACTGCTATAACTATAGTTATAAAATATAATTATGTAAATTATAATTGTTTCAACCTATTAAATTTAATTTAGAAGTCAAAAGTTTGGGTAGAAACACGTAAGGCTTGGGCTGATAACGTTTAAAGAAGCAAGCAAATTACTCTGTAGGGCCCGACGACCAGATGCACAATCTTTTAATGCATAGGGTATGTTGATAGTGTAATTAACAAGATTATTGTTTAGAAGTAAAAGAACCAAATTAATGAACTAAAATATAAATTAATCCAAACATATGTTATTTAAAGTCTTCCCTTTCTCATCGAAATAGAGAATAGTATCTAAGCTTTTATTTCATTAATTACGTCAAGAGAAGAGTATTTTAGCTTTCAAACAATTAAAATCGTAACGTAGTATTACAAAAGGATAACAATGGTAAAGAAAATTAATAAAATGCTTATCAAGTGTGTATCATCCACAACAAACAAAAAAAAATGCACTGGGTACAACTGCAAAAGCTACTTTTGCACTAATACAACATATTTTCCTGTTTATTGAAAATATATTTTTATATGAAACTCAAATACATTATTTTGAGTACTTGTTGAAGTATCTCTTCGTCTTCGTTGAAGATGTTTGCACAAATAATCTTCTTTATATTATTCCTTTGAAGATTTTGATTTTTCTTCCATGAACGCAATATCAATACTGTATTCATCTTCTCAATCTTGCCACAAACTTTGGATATCAAATCCCTCACTCTGAATCTTTTTTACAGTCTTTCATAAGAAATGACTGTCAAAACAAGACGAGCAATTTTACGGAGCAAAGAAAAATCTGTGTTTTTGACACATCTCTTATAAATGGACTCTTAGAATGCTTGCAAATATAAAAACAATTTGCAAGTCAGAACACATGATTTAAGAAACAAATTGCACTGGGTATAACTGTAAGATATAAATAAGACTGGGTATAACTGTAAGATATAAATAAGACTAAATCTGACTCAAATTGAGATTGTGCAAAAGAAAGTTGGGAGTGGGTACAACAAGCTTTTCTCCAGAAGTATCCATGGATCTCTACTAATTTTGGATGAGATATGTGGAGGATGTAGCCTTTTTATTAATGAAAGAAAGAAGAAGATAATGAATGAGAAAGGAATCTTTTATTGGGGCAACCAGACAAGTGCTGCATTTTTCTATTAGGAAAACGACATAGCTGGCCTCCCATTCATGATGTGCGTGACACTTGCGCAACTCTTTGTCCGCTTTTTATTACGTCCCGCGTTAATAAAATAGATCTATTAGAAATGATATAAAAATATTTTTTTTATTTATTAGATCTAAAATATTTTTATCATATATCTTTGAATTTAAAATGTGATTCATTAACCTTTTTGGTTTTCTTATACCTTGAAACTAATCATTATGTCTTTTTTTAATATTTATTATGTTTCATTTTCTCATAAAATAAAATATATTTCCATTTCTATTAGATTTTCTTCATATCCAAATCAAATATCTCTTTAAAAAATTAAATGAATTTTTTAAAAAATAATTTATTAAAATAATTAACTGATTTAATTTTTTTAAAAAAAACTTTTTAAAAATATATAAAGTTAATAAAAAAGTAAAACTTTAATTTATCCAAAGAGTAAGTTTTTATTTTTTCTAATGTTATATTAAAAATAATGAAAAACTATTCAAATTTGATTATAAAGAAATTAAAGAAAGCTAAGTCGGCTTTAATAAATCGCTTTGTTCCTTAAAAAATTAATTATTTTGTCTACATAAAATATAAGTCTGTGTAAATTTTCTTAAAAATTTCAAAATATGTATTGTTGTAACTTTAGATTTTTTAAGAGATTTTTTAAAAAGATTTTTCTGTCACAATTTATTAAATAAAAAAAATATATCTTCTTCATGACCCTAATTTTTTTCTTAAAAAAAAAAGAAAGGCTACAATAAAACTATTAGTTTAGTTTTTTTTAATCATATTTTTCACATATTTTGTCCAAATCAAAATAATATTTTTCTTTATACCCCAAAATAAACTTTAATAAAAAAATTATAATTTTTTTTGTAAAATATAATTTTTTATTTTTGTAAAAAGTGAATTCAGGGTGAGGCTTTACTTTATTCTATAAGAAAATGAAACACAATAAATATTTGAAAAAAAAAACAGAGATGGTGGTTAGTTTCAAAGGTATAAGTGAGCGAAAAAGGTGAATAAAAGATATTTTTAGATCAAAAGGTAGATGACAAGGATATTTTAGACCCAGTAGGTGAATGAAAGACATTTTTGCACCATTTTCAATAGTTTGAGAATATTTTAAGCTCTTTTCCATTAATAAAAAGAAAGAAAAGTTATTTGTATTTAAGGTCATTTGGTTTGAATACAATATTATGCATTGCATGAATTTTAAGAACAAGTTATTTGTGTATAAAAATATCTTTATTTTATTTATTTGTAAATTTTAGTTATTCATTTTTAAATATAAACTTTCATTTTATTTAACTTAAATTATTTTGTGTTGCATTATCAGATGGTACCATATGTATTTTAAGATAATTTTTTTTTATCTTATTTAATATGAAGAAAGAACTTACATCTTAAATTTGTTAAGGCAAACGAGAACTTATTATTCATATTACTTCATTAAAGCACAAATTAATCCTAAATTTTATAATATTAAAGTAATCTTCATTTTAATTGTTATATAGAAAACAAGTTTTCAAGTAACTAAAAATTATAAACATAAGAATTAGTCAAATAGATTCATACATAAAAATTATATTTATATAGTGTAATTATTTTTAATTAAAAAAAAGAAGAATATTAAAATAAGGAGTAGTGAATATTATTATAAATGGTACATGAACATAGAAAGTGAGGTATAAACTGAGTTTATAGGGATATTTTGTTATTTGACTATTTCATTTCAAGATCCCGCCATTACTATTTCATCCAAAGTTAATGTAACTTTTTTCAGTACTAATTATTAATCTTGAAATAAGTCATTCCAAATTTTATAACCAAACAAGGAATTAAAAACTATTCAAAATTTATTCTTTAATTAACTCTCTTTATCTATGACATCAGAAGATACGTTAGAATTATATATCCCTAAAAATAAGATAATTATTCAAAAATATAATTCATCCAAGTATATTATTAAAATATATTAGACTTTTAAATTTTATTGAATTCAGTCACTAACTTATTGATATTCCCTTTTCGAAACATCAAAAATGCAAATATATCTCTGAACTTTACACGAAAGATCAACAATACCTTATATGAATTTTATTTTAATAAAACTTAAAAAAAATATTTATAAAATCTCACTACTCTTAACTGTAATTTCTTACAAAAATTAGCATTCATTTTAATATATTATTCCCTTCGTCCAATAATAATTCTCCACTATTAATTTTACAGAGAGATTAAAAAACATTAAATGATAGGAGTAACTTTATTAAATCACCTTTTAAATATAATAAATATAAATTTCTTAAAAAATGTAATAGAAAAATGATTATAATTTATAATAAAGATAAATTAAAAACTAAATATAAAATTATCTCTTGACTTAATAAATTAGATAAATATTATTAATTTTTTTAATATAATAAATAATTAAAGACAGAAAGAGAAAGTATTTTATTAAAAATACCTCACTATGCGCTACTTCCATTATACTCTTCAAAATTCAAAATTCAAAATTCAAAATTTTGAGTCGCTCAAATAAATGTTACTTCTGACGCCTCAAAATCTTGAAAACTAAGTAATGCCCCTAGCTAGGGTTTTTGAGGAAGCATCTTATAAGGGTGCGCTTATGTTATTGGGCCTTAAATATGCATAATTAATTAACAAAAGATATCAAATAAACTACAAATTCTTGGACTCAATTTGTGCACTTAGGAAAGCCCAAAAAGTTAATTTATTGGAAAAAAATATCTAATTAAACAAATATTATTATAATTAATTATATCTATTAAATTTTATTATATTTTGGAATAATTACATAATTTCTCGCTCTTGCTTTTGATTTCACTCCTTCCTAAGGTTGGTAGTGATACCCAAACCGGTACTATCAGACCAAAATTTTTCAAAATCAGACCAGAATTGGCACCCTTTTAGCAAAATTCGACTTACTCCAAGATGGAACCGGTACCGACACTTTCACGGACTTCCGCCTCAGTCCAGTATGTATCGAAATCAAATTGGTATTCTGAAATTTTGTTATTTTTTTAATAATTAAAATTTTAATATTAAATGCTTATAATTGAAAAAATAATAAAATATATAGCTTATTTAATATTTCTTTTAAAAGTATAACTTTTTAGAATTTTTTGAAAGTATAAATTTCAAATTTTAAAATTTTAAATTTAAATTTCAAACTTAAGTCTTAAAAGTTTAAAGTTAAAATTTTCAAATATATAAATTATTTAATATTTGTTCTTTAAAAGTCTAACTTGTTAGTCTTTAAGGAAAGTTTGAATTTCAAATTAATCTTAAAGTTTAAAATTTCAAACGTAACTCTTCAAGTTTAAAGTTTAAATTTTCAAATATTCAAATTCTATAACTATTTTACTTAAGTTTCAACTTTTTAAAGTATATTTTATTTTTTTATTTTCAAATTTTTTAATTTCAAATTGTAAATTTTTAAACATTTGAAGATTGAAATATATATTAGAAAAAAAACTTGTATTAACTTAAAGACAATAATTAAAAAAGAATAAGGCAAATAGTTTATAATTTTATTTATAAAAAATTAAATTGTACAATTTTTATTATAAATATTAGAAGAGAACCTAATCTACATAGTCACCTTCTAGGAAGAATTTTATTTGAAGTAGCCTTTGACTTATTATACTAATATTTGAAACCTTGAAAAAAAAATTGTCTTAGAGATTCTGACATTTCTCTTGTAACATTTTCTAGAAGTGGTTGTAGGACTTGTTCCTCCAAAGCATCTATGTCTTCACTGCATTTTACCTAAATATTGTCTATATCGTATTCAAATAGGCAGATAAATTTGGACACCGACAATTCCTTCGTTCGGCATTGATCCCAACTCTGAATAATATTGATATCTTCAAACTGTCTGATGCTAATTAATGTTTATGCTTTTCAATTTGGAATATTGCGTATTAAAATTGTCTTCTGAAGCTACAAACGATACTTGAATAGTTAGTATATCTCGAGCACCTATTGAAGTTTTGAAATTTTTTTGTCGTGTGTCCTTCACCATTCCAAAAGTTGAGGTTTTTCCCTGAGTATGCTTAATGCTTTTTGTTTCCTGATTAATATATTCATCAAAAGTATTTTTTCAGTTAGAAGTAAGATCAAGATAATTTTCTAGCATATTTTCAATATTATATCTTCATATCTATACCTAGAATTTTCACGTTCTTCATTCTGTGCTACATCATTTACTCTACCCGAATTATAAAAATCAAATAATTTTCTAGCTTCAGTTCTTATATTACTTTAACCATTGCCAAACTGGTGATTCGTCGTCTTCAATATCTAAATTTGCATATATATTTTTTACCAGTCGAGATGCACCGATGCAAGCAATTAAATAAATATGAGAAATAATTTTTTTAAAAAAAATTTCAGTCATTTATTAATAGGATCTTTAAACCTTCGATAATTTTTTAATTAAAAAAATAGCACAAATATTTGGCAAAACAAATAAGCCACTTTAAGCATGTCATATAAAGAATTTCACCTAGTGGTCATTTTTTAAAGAATTTTTTCTAAGGCAAAGATTATGCTCACAACAACAATTTTTAAAATCTCTACGTCTAGATTATACTTGACATTTAAAAATAAAATGACATATATTTTTACATTTTATACAACCATTGTCATATATTGCTATACCATCTCTAATAATCAAATTCTAAAGATATGCAGCACACCTAATATGAAAAGCATCGTGATAAATAGGACAAAGTGTCGATTTTAGGTAATCAACACCAGATGTATTATTAGAAGCATTATATAAAGTAACACTAATTATTTTATTAGTAATTCCATAAAATTTTAAAACATTTACAATTGTTTGAGCTATATAACTACCAATTTTTTTTGCATTTCATAACTTTTATAACTAAAATTCTTTTTTGCATAACTTAATTTTCATCAATTCAATGTCTCGTAATATTAAAATAATCATTATTATTCATGCTACGATCCATATCACAAGTTATTATCATTCTACAAGTATTACAATAAAATAAACAATGAAGATACTAAAAATGTTGACCTTGGTACTCAACAACGACTTTTTTAAATCGTATTTCTTGAAAAATAATTAAAATATGGATTATATAAAATTTGTATATAATGCATAAAATCAGAATTTTACGCAAAACTAAAAGGCAAGCCAATCAAAATAATTATTTTAGTAAGTTCTTCAATATTTTCTTTGTTTATGATACAAGCAATGTGTATTAGGGCTAAAATCATTATAAGGGTTTAATTACGATTGGACCATGTTAGAACCCTCTATTCTTACAGATGAATCGCGAAAGAGAGTATCATTATTTTTAGCCTCCGCTATAGCGTTAGGTTGCAATTTTTTTTTTTACAACAACTCATCAAATAATTTCTTAAATGTCCCATCCCACTCCTTTCCCTAAGTTTCATGATTTAAAATATATTTACAATTATTACAAATTGTTTGACTTTTATCCTCACTTTTCATTATAAATTGCCAAATAATTAATTTTTTAGGCCATTCAGTCTTGGACCTAGCCCTAGTAGAATGTATGGAGGATGTGGAAACCGGAGTGGAAGTGGTAAGTTGAGTAGTGGGATTAACAGCCGTAAATGGCTCAATTACATTCTATTGTGCCCTATTTTCGTAAAATGGGATCAGCAACATCAAGATAATTTTTTTTTTTGGATTTTTTTTAAAAAGAAAGAGTCATCATCTTACGAATTAAAGATGTGTTAGGACACTATTCTATTCTAAATAAATAAAATTAAATTTAAAATGTCTAATCCAACCGGAGATCAAGTAAACATTTAAATTACCTCGAACAGAAGATGTTAGACACATTTTAAGGTCCAAATATGAGTTTTTACTGTGTCTCATATTTTATGTGACGGGTTAAAAATTAATATAATGCCTTTAATTTTAACATTTTTAAAAAAGAAACTAAGTGATAAGGAAAACTTATTAAAGAAGCATAAAAAGGAAAAACACCAAAAAAGACAAGTGATAAGACAGAAATTACACCAATAGATATAAAGGAAAATGAATAGCTAATTACTTAAACAACCCCAAATAATAACAAGTAAAATATTTAAAAAATACTTCAAATAATTAAAAGATTAATAGATCTTTATTCCACTCAGATTAGCGCTCGACTTATCACTTGGAAGACAAATATAGATTTGTTGTTTTTTGCTCAAGTCATGTTACATCATTACTGAGTATCCTATCTACCCCTACCCCTATCCCTCCTAAGTTCATTTGTTATTAACCTAAGAAGCGATCTAAAGAAAATGTAAAAATCTAATTAGAATGATCCTCCATGAGATAGTGGTAAGGTCTGCGTATATTTTATCCTTCTCATATCCCACTTGTGGAATTTCACTAGGTATGTTGTTGTTGTAATGACCCTTTAGGTCATCATTTTTATACTTCATCTATTTTGTTGTTTAGAACTTTCCTATTGATGCCGCCCAAGCTACACCTCCTTTTTGAGGCTAAAGCAGTCATTCTCATGAAATAGAACCTAACCAAGGTTAGGATCGAACCCAAGGGAATACTGTAGACTTAGAAGAATTCAATTATGCAATTTGGGTTATTAACCAACTTAATAATAGCTAATGAAAGTAATGCTAAACTAAAACAAGTGTTTAAACCAATATGGAGAGAAACTAGATATTATGTTCCCCATGATTCCCTAACTTAGTATCACCGAATAATCTAGTTCTTTTCTAGTGTGTAGCATGCAAGACGGTAAGTTAAGTTCACCAAACCCTTTGGCCTAGGCGAGAGGCGAATTGCACTACGTGACTTGGCCCATTTGCGTAGTGTGACATTACTAACCCTTACTTATTGTCCCAGTACAACCTCCCCTTGGCCCAGTTCGGTTGATTAGACAAGAATACATCAATCGAATCCTATTAATTAATCTCTTTTTCTATTCATTACTACCTTGGTCCAGTTAGTAACTCTAGGCGGGTTCTAATGTTGGCCACCACTAGAAAACATGCAAAAGGAAGATAATTAATTAATATATGCATGCACACTTTTCAAGAATTATGAATTATCCTATTTTACCTTCTCGTGTTATATTATACGAGGGTCAACTTTAAATGAACATAACTTTTAGCACTCAAAGCATTAGGTGGTCTATAACCTACCAAATGAAAGGTCTTTGAATTATCTTTCGGACGCCACTGATTTCACCTCATTTGGAGTTCGGAGTAAAAGGTTATGGCTATTTTACTATGGATTGGCATTATGGGGCGTGGTTTGAAGGATGGCCCATCTTGATACATCGTGGAAAAACTTCAGATA